>NC_051173.1:60091834-60369334 GCF_013339725.1 Rhipicephalus microplus | reverse complement strand
GCATCTTCATTTTCCTTTATTCCAATGTGGCTGGGTATCCATTGGAATACGACGTTGTGACCCTGCGATGAGGCATATTCCACAATTTCTGCGATACATTGTGCTTTTTCACCATTTTTGTAAGGTGATCTCACATTTCTGATTAGCTGAAGAGCAGGTTTGCTATCAGTGCATATCACCCATTTTCGTGGATCAGGATTCTCGCAGATAAGCTTAACTGCTTCAAAGATAGCCACCAATTCTGCTGTCGTCGATGAAGATTTGTGCGATAATTTGTACATCTTCTTTTTTTGAATTTCGGGTATAAAGACAGCACAGGCTGACGCTTCTGTGCATGATCCATCTGTATATATCTTCGTTTTTTCATTACGCATTACATGAAGCTGATGAAGTACCAACTATGCCGCTACTAGAGGTGCCATGTCTGCTTTCTTTTCTATGCCGTCTATTTCACGGATAACGTTGAGAAGTGGCAGCGTCCAAGGTGGTTTTGAAGGTTTCCATTGTTTAAATTCTGGTACTACTGCTTGAAATGATGATATAGTATCCTGTAGCCTCGTTGCCGTTCTTTGTGTTAGTGCACCAGATAAAAAATGACTTTCATGTGGCTCTCACATCATCGATTCCCAGTGGATGTGAGATCTGCCAATTTGTTTTTGCTCCACGCGTTCGTGGCTCGAGCAAAACTGCGCATACCGTATCAACCAGCTGGCACTCGAAATTTCGGCCAAATTAAAATCAAAGCAAGGAATGTATACATTGAAATCCAATAATTCAGACTTCATGGGACCAGAAAAACTGCCAGCAAAAAACGTAATGCCATGTTAACGGAAATTTTAAGGAAACAATTAAAATAAGTGCTTGTTTCATCTACAGACTTTCACTTTCTTGAAGAATAAGCATACCCAGTAACTATTTTGCAATTACCGTAGTGCAATAGCCTTAGTTTGCGTTGATTCACAGCTACGTTAACGGTGTGAACGCGTCTCAAAACCTCGTACCTTCAGCGGAAAGGCGCTGTCAACTCATCTTTCATTACGAAGAAACCACAGGGCTAGGGATCGCGATGATGTCTTTCTGCAAGGTCGCCGCTGTTTTCGGTGTCCACGAGCGCCGTTTTCAATGCTTGCACAGTGCAAACATGCGGCGCTGCAGCCAAGTATGACTGGATTGCAGTCAAGATGATCAAATCAACGAGTGTCTGAAAGCCGTCGAATAACTTATATACAGGCGAGAACCAGAGGAAATAACAAGCCAAAATTATTTTATTTTCGGATTTAAAAAAAAAGTATCGAACTTGCAAGCTTTTACTACGCTTAAGCATAGCGCCTATTTTTTGGGAAAATAAAGAGTGCTCGTGGCGTGTCCTCTCGAAAAACTGTGCCATCTTGACGAAAAAAAATGCCCATCAGAAAAGAACCTATTTCAAATATTGATTTCCTGACAGACTGTCCAAACGCGAGAGGAGTGATTGTCTGTAACACTTACATATCTGGATACGTCTCGAATTAAATAGAGAGAGGAGGAATGCACAAAGATTCTGACGCTATATGGACTACGTTGAGTTCCTACCGTAAACGTGAGGAGAGGGCAATAAGGAAGTAGATAGGAGATGAAGAGTAGAAGAGACACCTTGCACACCACTCACTTAGAGCATGGTTTCACGGCGATCACTCAGCGATGTAGCGCATTCGAGAACTGCAGAAGGGCTCGTGTGGCTTTTTGCGGTGATGTACTCGGACACCATTTTGTGACAGGCACTAGAACTCTGGCTGACGCATTTGCGCGTATATCCACAACTCAACTTCATCGAACGAAATCCAATGCAAAACGTACCGTCTGTACACTGTCGCACACCGCAACGGATAAAGTGAAAAATACCACGGTGATACATAACAGACGACATAGCTTTTTCGCGGCTAGAGGGGCCCTGCCAACACGTGCGAAGGAGACAGTAGCGTTTCTTTCACTCTTCTTTCTGCCTTTTTTTTGCACGATATGTTGTTAATAGTGCCAATGTCTGACGTATACGGGCGCCGTGCTCCCGTCAGCAGAACGGTTCCCGGGCAAAAATATTGTGAACTTCTTTTTAGTGAAATATGTCAACACAATATGCATGGTGATCGGATGTGTGGCAGTTTGTAGAAAATCCTGCACCACTTCAGTACGGCTGATTTTATACCATCATGAGAAAGCGGTACGGGGGAGAAAATAAAGCAGGAACTGAAAACGTTCAAGTTCAAAACTCACGCGCATGCGCGCTGCGTTCAAGCGTTCTGGTGTAAGTTTCGTCTTCCTAGCGCCATTCAGCTGTAACCTGTACAATGTTTTCAAAACCATCTTGTTGAACCTTAGAGTGTCTTGCGATTAATTTTGTAGCGGGGTTAAGGGGTTGTAGAGAGGCAGAGATCGATGAGCCTCTTCTGCCTACAACTTATTGCTTCCTCAAATAGGCCCATTACTTAAACTGTTGAGGTCTTCTGCAGTTTGTCAATTCCTCCCCCCCCCCAGAAAAAATCTACAGGTGGGTGTGCCGAGCACATACACATCACTACTAAAAATGCACAAAGAAATCTATTGACTCTCAGAATTAGTCGGATCTGCGTTATCTTCATTGTTAGGGTAAGCTTATATATGATTAACAAAAATGCAAATTTGAGGGTTTGTTTTTCTTCTTATAGACAAAATATATGATAACTAAAAGACAATATTGCGAGAGAAAGTGTAGGGGACATACTAGAAGTAATTGTAATGTAAGTCTGAAGAATGTAAAGTAGACGGAAAGATACCTTGCCACCGGTAGGATCCCAACCCCTTCGATTAACGCCTCTTTCCAAGTTCGCATGCTTCCGGTGCTATGTATGTTTTCGTATACGTTTCTTTCTTCATGCTATCATTACAATTACTTTCATTAACACCCCTTTTATACGTTCCCTGGCATTATTGTCGGTTGTAACTTATATATGTCAGTAGATCCTGTGGCCGCTACCCTACTGTTGTCACATTTATATGTTAGTAACTTCTATTGGTTGGTTGGTTGCGAAACTTTATTGAGGTCCTGCAAGGCGCGCGTCAGCGCGCAGCGGGCGACTCCCACGTCGGGACCGTTAGGCCAAGCCTATCGGCCGCTCCGCGGGCCTGCTGGACGGCCCAAAGTTGGTCGGCCAGGAGGGAACTGCGTAGGGCCGCCTCCCACCTGACCGATGTAGTGTTGGGGTTAGTGTGCATTGCCTTGCACTCCCAGAGCATGTGCGCCAGCGTGGATACATCCTCACATGCGGGGCAAGCGTCATTGGGAAACACGTCAGGATAAATAGCGTGAAGGGATCTCAGGTTAGGGTACGTGTCGGTTTGCAGTAGTCTGAGCGTAAGGGCCTGTGGCCTATTAAGATTTGGATGAGGGAGTGGATATAGTCTCCGCGCGAGGTAAAAATATTTTGTTATTTCGTTGTACGTGGCAGGCGCGTCCCTGTTTTCCGCAACCCCGTTGGCCCCGAATCGTTGCCCGGAACCCACGCGGTCGGTTAGTGCGCGCGCGGCCTCGTGGGCAGACTCGTTGAGGTTGGGGGGAGCGCCTTGGACCTGTCCAACATGTGCAGGAAACCAAATCAGTACGTGGTGCTTGATGCCGTCGTGGCCACCACTTTGGAGCACGCGCAGGGCTTTTTTTGGAGATTACACCGCGCTCGAAAGCGCGAATAGCTGACCTAGAGTCACTATAGATGACCTCCCTTTCACCTTCCAGGATGGCCAGGGCGATGGCTACTTGCTCGGCAATCGTCAGTGTGAACCGATGCGCAGTTGGTGATTTGTTGTTTAGAGTCGACGACGACTGCGGAGAAGGCGCGGCTCCCACGGTACGCTGCCGCGTCGACAAAGATGACGCCGTGCTCCTCACTGTGAATCTGCTTGAGAAGAGTGGCAGCTCTAGCCCGTCGCCTACCACGATTGTGCTCGGGATGGACATTCCTCGGTATCGGTGCCACGGTGATGAGGTCCCGAATCTCACGGGGCACCTGTCTCATCTTCTCGTCCACTTCAGCCGGAGAGTGACCGAGCTCTCGGAGTATATGTCTGCCGGTCTGGGAGCTCGAAAGGCGCGCGAGCTGGGCCCGCTCCTGCGCTTCGGCAATCTCCTCCAACGTATTGTGTACTCCGAGCTGGAGCAGGCGCTCGGTGCGCGTCCTGATCGGGATACCGAGGGCCCGCTTGGTAATCTTTCTGAGCAAGACGTTGATCTTGTCACGCTCGGCACGCTGCCAATTGTGCATGGCTGCGACATATGAAAAGTGGCAGAGCACAAATGCATTGACCAGGCGGATTAGGTTGTCTTCCTTGAGGCCTTGGTAGCCAGGGGCGGCGCCAGGATGTTTTTACTGGGGGGGCAACCACGAAAAGTGAGTTCCTCCGGGGGGGCAAGCTAGCTCTGCTCCTACTAGGTTTTCAATATATGCTTCCGGGCACTTGGGTGGGCATAGGGGGGGCAGGCGAGAATTTTGGGAGGGCTCCAGCCCACCCTTGCCCCCCCCCCTGGCGCCGCCCCTGTTGGTAGCGGTTGGCCACCCGCCGAACCAGCCGAACCGCATTATCCGTCTTGGCAGCGAGCTTGAGTATAGTCTTGCCGTTGGAACCATTGGACTCGATGGTCATGCCGAGGACCCGAATGGAGTCGACTCTAGGTATTACGCTGCCATCTCCGGTGTAGAGCTTGAGTAACTTCTATGTGCATCGGAATTTAAACCACCCAACTCACTTTGTGGCCAACTATCATATATCTTTCTTAACAAAAGTGCGACGTCGGTAAATGATTTCTTTTACCAGCAAAGCCCTCGCGAGAAATAAAAAAATGTATCATTTGTATACACGTGTTCTAAGTGATTCAGCTTTACGATTCCCCCACGTACCGCAATAAATCTTGAAACCATGCCTTTTTGTGAGTAATAAAGCGCCTTCTTCGGCATACATGGGGCGTTTCCACCCCTTTCCGACTTTAAAACTGGCCATGATGCTATTTAAGACATAAAATGTGCCAGCAATATCACCGTACGTAAATAATGCAGCTGCTGTTCAAATGGTAGAAAGCGGCAAGTGAACCACAGATGGTTCTTGTCATTGCAACGTTTATTGGTGAGAAAAGCAACGCAACATCTGCAGACACAAAGTGTGAGTGAAGTGTAGAATGAAAAGATACTCGATGCTCGCAAGTTGTGCTGAGGCGGCTCCTCTATCTTCCCCAGTGGTTGTTTGACAGATTTGTTCTCCCTCCCGATAATGCACGTATTTGTAATCTATTGCAATGTGGAACGTGACGCTTCGAAGTGAGGGTGGCATGGTGTCATTGCTTTTGTCAAAGCGAGTTCTATTGCATACTTTCATGCCCTTCTCCTGACTCGCTTTCCTCTTCCGGACCATCATCTTGGTTTACTTCGTGCGCCATCTATCCGGGTTACGAATATTGCTAAAGTGCTCGCTTCTTACGGATTTCGCATCGATTGTAGTACATGCGTCTAACCGCCGCTAAGGCGGGTAACCGCGACCCTGACATTCCTCAGCTGCTCTATGCTGCGCGCGCAACGCGAGCACATGAGTTCGGGCGCGCTTTTTCTTTTCCTAGGCGTTGAAAAACAAATTGCACAATCTTTGAAGAGGCAGAAATGTTTTATGGCCTTCCTCATACCCGACAATTTTCGGCTACATACCTCTGAAGAGTGCACTGTGCTTGAAGTGACAGAAGCCCCGAAGCGCGAGCAGGATTGTAGCCTCTTGGGGACCAAAAACGCCATATCATACCCTATAAATACAAACTTCATCTGGGTATGCTGAATAATTTTTTTCGTTGCATTCTATTTGATGCAAAAAACGCGGTCTTTTTCTTTTCATTCTGTGCATCTGTTGCGCTTTTCTTAACACATGCGTGGTGCATGCTTTCGCGATAATTTTTGGAATAATTCTCCTCTTCTTTCAGCAAGTGCTGCAACTTCTCGGAGTTTGAACATAGGTACGACACATGGGAGCGACCTTCCTATCCTAGTCAGGTATCGGCCCACACAATGAGCGTCGCTCTTCATTGTTCGCGTGCAAACTCTTACTGGTTCTTGTTTATTAAGACATCTTGTGAAGCTGATCTGGTTCGTTTGTGCCCCCCCCCCTTCTCACTTCCTTCATGTTTGACGTAGAGATGAATTTCGTGAAGCAGGATCAAGATGACGAAAAGTTTTCGAAGAATTTGAGCGCGTAGTCAGGGAGTTTTCTGGTCCGGCCCTCAGGTACATAGTCTTCATTGCGTAAGTGTCCACTGCACACGACCGTCGATGCAGACTTGTCGTTGATGATGAGGTTGTCTCTCGCAATATACTTGTGGCATTTAGCGCACAGCTCAGTATTGCTTGGGAATTGGTGAAAAGAAACATCAGGTATTTTCCCCGAACGGGACTTGGAATACCGGGTACAGCTATGTACCATCGCAAAGCTAATATACATTCACCTACCTACTGCGCTACATGAGGTGGTGTGGCCGCCTTCTTTAGTCAAGGAATTACTGCAGACTGAACACTGACAAAACACCGCATCAAATGCATCCACGCTGAATAAATCTCAGCAAAAAGCAAGCCACACTTGAAAGAAAAAGAAATTGAAAACAACCAGCTTGCAACAATAAGCCATAAGAGATATGATACAGATTTCTGAGAAAGAAGCTGCATACTAACCCAAAAGATGGAATGTTGTCAGTTTCCCTTTATAACATATTCCTCCACGAACTGGAAAGATAGCACTGACTGATTTTCATTGGACAGTTTTAGTTCCAGGGCAAGCGGCTGGCGAGCAGAAGCAGCTGCTTTCTTCGCATTGCTTGGTGGGCGTGGATTTCAGTGCAAACGAATGCAAAAGAGCTTCGGTTCCCCGAAAATAATGTTTCCATGTGGTGTAGAACCTTGACAATGCATCTCACCACTCTCAGGGCATGTATTTCGAAGGGATTAGTCAGCAGCGAGTCCTCTTTTTTTTCTTACTTTTTTCATATATGCGCTCATTTTGAACCATCTGAAAAAAAAACACACGTACGGGTTTCAAAGAGCCATCAAGCTGGAGACCGCAGCTTCTAGCCCTGGCAGCCACTTCAAAAGTATTTGGTAAAATAAATAGAAATCAGCAAGCAAAGAGAAGGCGTGCTCGTCATTTCTGGAAGTTACATCTCTTAACTACGGCCTCGCTGTCTAAAGGCCAAATGTGTTTGGCGCTCTCTGCTTGCAGAACAGGTACAGCATTGCTCGTCTTTCTCTGTCGTCGTTGCCAGAGCTTTCTATCATCATCATTGCCAGAGCGGAAGTCAGACTGAGGCCTTCGCCTTAATAAAAAAAAGAACAATGCAGTATGCCTAAAAGAATCCTTTAATACCTATAAATGCTATATTAGTAAAAATTAAATGAACACCTTAACTTCTTGTAAAATGAAAGCCTTTATTGCTTGTAAAATGGTATAAAATCAATCACAAACAGCGTGAATTGCAGGAAGATCTTGTGATAAACCTTTGGGGTTTTGAGCTTCAGATAGTCAACCGGGTTTCAGCTTCATCAATCCACGAAATACGATTTGTATCCGTCAACCGGGTTTTCTCTTCAAGTAGCGCGGCCTATACGAACGAAAAAAACGGAGAACAGAATTGTCTTTAATGCCAGAAAAAAGCCACCAAAACTGATGCCGTCGTACTCAATGTACTCAAACGGCTCCGCGTTGCTAAACTAAAATAAGGAAACATATTAAGTATTTGTACGTATATACATAGGCAAAGCACCTTTAATGTTAGGATATCGTGGGTAGATCGCCTTTCCCATAACTTCCTGAAAATGATTAGCTGGATAGTAAAGGCAGCAGCGGAATAACCTCAAGAGGGTAGGGCACTTACTAGCGATACAGCTAGGTTAGATACACAAGATGATATGGCCACTTGTTGCATGCACAAATAATTTCAATACTCTGCGATAACACTCTTCGAAGCAAGAGCAATAAAAATCAAAATTTTAGTAAATATAATCTTACGTGTGGAGAGAAGATGAAATATGGAATAAAGAATTGAGCGCACTCATTATGATGTCCATACAGTCATTGCATGTGTCATTCTGATGAGATATCCACCGCTCCGAGTTGGCCGATTCCATTGCTTGAATTTCGTGAGGGTCAGCTTGGAGTCTTGCCCTCAGCAGAGTCGAGTGTGCCACAACCCAGTAAGACAGCAGCCGGCGCTCGATACCTCGATGCCTTTCTGTACGCCTTGAGAGACGACCAGGGATTGATTCGTACGGAAGTCACCGTGACCGCGTAGCTCCTTCAGAATTAGTGTCACAGGTCCCGTTAATTCGGGAGGCGATCGCCGGGCTAATGCTAAGGGCCGAATTATCGGCCCCTTGAACCGCACCACGAAAGCGTGGACAATTTAGAAGTGGTCCTTTTTGGCGCGCCAGTGGACGCCGGCTGTGGCCCAAAGAACAAGTCAGAGCCGAGAGTTGATAAACAAACAAAATTATATTCTCAATAATGGCAGATCGAAAACAATACACAAGAATGCACACTCCACAATAGTTGCATACAATATATCACCAATCAAACAACGTACTACACAATATCATCAGCCACACTCGAAACAACGGACACAGACAACAACACGCACTACAATGCAGTCGCATGCATCGAACAACCAAGACACTTAAAGACTAAAGAGTTAGAAAACTTATTCAGTCCAAAGTTCTTGGAACAAAAGTCTGGATGATACTCTTCCGAGAATCACTCACTCAAAGTCCAGCATTGTTGTCGTTCCGCTGCCCCTGAAGTTTCTCTTCCAGGAAACCTCGCGTCTTCACTTGGCCGCTCTCCAAGCTACAAGCTTCTTCGCCGGAAACACGTCGGCTTCCAACACGCAGCTATTGCCACGCATCTTCGCTCGCTAGCGGTAGACACACACTCTTGCCTGTAGCTCGAGTCTTCACCCCTCAGGTGGAAATCCTCTTCTTCTCCTCTTTTGTCACGGAAGACAAAAGGCTTCGCCCTCAAGGCGGAACACCCTACGCACTCTGGCGCATACCTTCTTATTCTCCTGCTTTGTGACTAAGGACAAAACCTTCATCGACAGACGCGGCGGGATACCCTACGCGCTCTGGCACTAACTTCCTTCTTCTCCTGATCTCCTATCTCGGCTGCTCGATTAAATACCTTCCGCGCGAAATTCCTGAAAATTCTCACCATTTCGTCGGCGCGATGCGCAGCGAAGGCTGGGGGAAAGGTCGAGACGGTACGAGGGCCGTCCGCGAAAGATGACGCAGCCCTGCATCACCACGCCCCTTTCCATCGAGAACGTTCCAGGGCTTGCTCGGCCGACGATGAGAGGAGGTTTCGTCGGCGAGCCTACGCTTCCGAGGGGAGAGGGACGCGCGCCCGGGGAGTCTGTGGATGCTTGTTTTCTTTTTTTTATCGTTGACCTCGAGGCATCCTTCCGGCGTTTCGTCGCGAGAATTTGGCGGTGCGCCCTTTTTGAGCGCTCGTTTTGTGACAACTAGGGTCCACCAGGGTGGTGCCGTGAAGGCCGGACAGCCGCTCAGAAACAAGTGCGTCATCGCTCACCGAAAGAGGGATGTCATGATGAGGTGCTTGGGAAGACATTATGCCGGAGTGTCTCGTCTGTGGTCCCTTAGGAGTGACTTCCCGTGAATGTCTTATCAAGCTGACGTCTTGAACACTCTCGTCGTTGTCCACTGGAAGCAAACAGAAATATATGGCAAATAAAGAGAGTTCTTCAATGAGAAAGAAGGTTCAGATTCAGAAAGATAAAACAGTCATCGGGTTTTCTATAGATCGAAGACACATATCAGCTGCTTCCTGCTATAATTGCAGCTCTCTTTTATATTTATTTGCAGATACAGTTATGCTGGAAACCTAACAATTTCTTGCGGGTAGCCATAAACGTCAGAGACACCTCCGCATTTTTCGCGTTGTTTTTGCTGTCTTTATCAGCTCACAAAAGATACTTATACCCATACATTTAGAAATGAACATCTTTACAGACTATATTTTGTAAGACACGCTGGCACCGCCATCGTGAACTATTTTTTTCTATATGGCGACATTCTTTTCTACATGGTAACATGAGTAAGCTCTTGAGACGTCGTACGCACACACCCGTCCGCTTTTTTGCTGATGCACCTACCGGGACACTGTTCGTTTACTGAGCTGTAAAAGAAGCAAAACGTAAATGTTGATCGAGTCCAATATTGCGACACTAAAACTGCGTCTTTAAAAAGTATACCAATATGAGCTAAAAGAGTAAACAATAGGGGCTAAGCCAATTCGAGTTAAGAGGAACGCTGGCTAAGGGGCCGCGAATTCAAGTACGACACTAGGGTGGTCTAATCATCCTGACGACACGTTTCACCAACGAGCTAGTTTGTGAAAATTCAATCAAACATACCTTTCTTCAATGCAAAAATATGCTTCTGAGCAAATGAAAAGAAGGTTTTAACATATATATCATGCAAAAGCACGTAAGCACTGTATCAACCAGATGTATCAAAAGCACTGTATCAACCAGATGGCCCCCAAAGATGTCGGCCACAGTGACATCAATGCATGCAAAGTAAACAGTCAAATCACACCAATCCTCATTTCAAGGGACAGGAAAACCACCTGCATTATCCAAGTGCTGTGTTATAAATAATTTTAAGGAAACAATCACTAAAAGCGTCTGTTTCAACTGCTCGAAAATACGAAACGCTGTGTTACCGAAACACCTCATGAAACAATTTAAATAAACGTCTGGTTAATGTAGGACTTACAAATTTATTTAGGAATAAGCTTACGCAGCAACTATCTTGCAATTAGAACAGCGCGATGACCTGTTTCCGAGGTTTACGAAACGTTTACGGAGTGAACGCGGATCAAGATCTCGTGTCTTCCTTCGAAGGGCACTGTCAAACCATCTCTCGTTGCGAATCAACGACGCGGCTGTGGATCGTGACCATGTCTTTGTGAAAGCCTGCGGCTGTTTTCGGGTGTTCGTGAGCGCCATTTTCAATGCTTTCACGGCGCAAACTTGCGGTTCTTCGGGCTTCGCGTTGGCTTGTCTATAATTTGGTCCTTGAGCTGTAGCATCACGTCGCACGCTGATAGTCGGGGTCGAAAACCGATCATGGTGTCCGGATACATACCATTGTCACAAAAGTTATCGTGGGTTTAGATGTGGCAAAAGCATTTGACAACGTGAGGAACGTATCAATCTTGGAGAATCTGAGCTCCCTGAACGTCGGAAAGCGACTTTATGATTATGTCAAAGACTTCCTTTCGAACAGGACAGCCACTTTAAAAATCGGGGAAGAATCCATCGAGGACATTAAATTAGGCAACAGGGGGACACCTCAGGGCTCGGTGTTATCACCCACCCTTTTCAACATTGTGATGTTGAAACTGCCTGAACAGTTAAAGGATATTGAGAATTTAAATCACACCATTTACGCGGATGACATAACATTATGGATGAACAAGGGCAGTGACGGCCAAATTGAAGGCTCTCTTCAAATCGCCATTGATAAAATCGTGGAGTACCTGGAGCCCAAAGGACTTAAATGCTCGGCCGAAAAGTCGGAAGCACTCTTCCTCATGCCCGCCGGAAAACGGCGGCTCCACAACAGGCCTGAAGTGGACATCCACTTGTATGTTAACGGCGCAGAGATCCCCGCGGTCGACAGTATCCGTGTCCTTGGACTAAGGATTCAGGCAAACCGTAGGAATTCTGAAACTCTTGCTAGGTTGGAAGCCAGTTCTAATCAGACATGTCGTCTCATCAGACGAATAGCAAACAGGCATGCTGGGATGAAGGAGGCGAACCTTCTTAGATTAGTGCAGACCTTCATAATAAGTAGGATAGTGTACGTGGCACCTTATTTAAAATAAACCAAGCGGAGCGGGGCAAACTCGACACCATTATCAGGAAAAGTGTGAAAGTCGCGCTCGGACTTCCCCCAAACACGTCAACTGACAGACTTATGAAGTTGGGGGTATCTAACACACTCGATGAGCTAATTGAGGCTACTGTGACTGCACAACATCAAAGACTACTCGGATCTAAAACGGGGAGAGCAATATTAAAGAGATTGGGCTATGAGCCCACGCGTGAGCAAGCGCGTTCAAAAGACATACCGATACAGATCAGGGACAGGATAAAGATACCTCCGCTACCCAGAAATATGAACCCTAACTTTCACGAAGGCAGGCGTAAAGCCAGGGCAGAGGCATTACAATCTAGGTACACTGGTCGACAGGACGTCGCGTATACAGACGCTGCGGAATATGAAAGCAAAGCGGCACACACGGCAGTGGCGGTCAGGGGAGATGGTGGCCTAATTGCGTGCTGCACAGTACTTGGTGTCGAGACTGTAGAGGCCGAGGAAGTGGCCATAGCTTTGGCCATCAGCCAAAAGGGGATCAGGGTGGTCATCAGCGACTCCAAAAACGCTGTGAGAAATTACGAATCGGGAAGGGTGACGGAGACTGCCGTCCGTATATTAAACATGGTAGGAGTACCCAAAGAGCAGATTCTGCTTGTCTGGGCTCCAGCTCACCAAGGACTTAGAGGGAACGAGGAGGCTCATTCCGTCGCCCGAGGTCTCACCTACCGGTCGACCCCTGGAACCTCCCAAGTTACCGAACAAAGAAGCGAGTATATGCGCGCATACCATGAAATCGTCGCACACTACAGGCTGAATCGGCAAGTGTACCCGAAAGCGGACAACTCATTAAGTAAGAAAACGAGATTTTGTGGCGAAAGTTACAGACCGGGGTTTTTCCAAACCCCGCACTTTACAGCAAGTGGCACCCCGCAGTTTTCCAGTCCCAGTGTAAATTTTGTGATGAGGTAGCAAATTTGGTCCACATGGTGTGGACATGTCCAAGTCAAAACGATGGTTCTCGCACTGTAGAATCCTGGGAGGCCCTGCTCTGCAGCCCAGATCCCAACGTCCAGCGCGACATCATCAGTCAAGCCCTTGCTGCTGCCGCGTCCCAAGGGATTCCGGCCGACAGCTAGGGGCAACGGGCCATGCCTGAGCAATTGACTGACCTTTTAATAAAGTTTTTTCTCTCTCTCTCTCTCTCGGGCTTCGCGATCCGCGGAACACCCGAATGAATTGAATTACAGCCAAATACGGCCGAATCAATGAGCGTTTGAAGGCCATTGAACAATTTATGTGCTGGAGAAGGCTAGAGGAGTGAACAAGTATGAATGATCTTATTTGACGAATTTCAAGAAATGTTCAAATTATGATCTTTTACTCTGCTTAAGCATGGCGCTTAACTTTTCGGGAAATAAAGAGCGCTTAAGCACACCTTTTGGGAAAACTCTGCCACCTCAGTGGAAAACTGCCCATCGGAAAAGAACTTATTTCAAATATTGATTTTCTGAAACGCTATACAAACGCTGGAAGAGTGGTTGTTCGCAATTCCTGCAGACAAGAATACTTCTCAAAACAAATAGAGATATGAGGAATACGCAAAACGTCGGACATTACACGGACTACGTTGGGTTTCTAGCGTAATATGGCTCGAGGACAATAACGGAGTAGATGGAAAAAGAATAGGAGAGACACCCTGCACACCACTCACTTAGGGCATGGTTTTGCAGGCATTCGCTCAGTGATGTAGCGCCATCGAGAACTTCAGAAGGGCTTGTGTGGCTTTCTGCGCTGATGTACTCGGAGGCCGTTCTTATGACCTGCAGTGGAAAATTATCGCGGACGCATTGGCGCGCAAATCCGTCACTCAACTTGACCGAGTGTAATCCAAAGCAAAGCGCAGCTTTTGTAGATGGTTGCGACACACATCAGATAACGAGAATAATGCCAGAGTATGGTTAACAGACAACGCAGTGCTTTCATGTGGCTATAGTGGGGCCCTCTCAACATATGCTGAGGATGCAGAAAAGCTGTTGTTTACTTTTTTTACGCTAAAGGTGGTTAATAGCACCAATATCCAACGTCCACTGACGCCACGCTCCTGTGGGCAGACTGGTTTTTGGCCGAAATATACTCAGCACCGTTCTAGTGAAATACCTCAATGCGATATCCGTGGTCATCAGATGTTTATATAGTAGTTGGTAGACAATCCTGCACCACTTATATCCAGCTACGTTTATAGTATGATGAAAACTTTGTAGGTAAAAAAAAAAGCTAGGAACTGGAAACGTGCAAGTTCGGACTTCACACACATACGTGCGATGTTTAAACGTTATAATGTAATGTTCTTGTTTTGAGCCCCCATCCAGCAGTAACCTCTACTATTTTTTGAAGTTATTTTTTTCGAATCTCATTGTGTCTTGTGTGTAATCTCATAGCGGAGCACGAGGGGTGGAGAGAGGACGAGATCGATGAGCCTCTTCGACCTCCAGATTGTTGCTTTTTCAAATGGGCACATTACTTGACCAGTACAGGTCTCCTGTAGGTGGTTAATCATATCCCCCCCCCAAAAAAAACAACCTGCCCCACCACGGTGCTCTGGTGGCTAAGGTACTCCGCAGCTGACCCGGCTGCATTCCTGTTACCTGTAGTCGTCACGTATATTTCGTGTTCCCTTAGGTACTCAGTCCCATTGCTTATCCATACGCCCAGATATTCGTATTTATATGTTATCTCTAGCGTGACCTCCTGTATTCTAAGCACGCTACTTTCGTTATCATTGAAAATTATGACTGCTGATTTTTCCTTACTGAATCTGAAATCTAACCTATCTCCCTCATTACCGCAGATGTCCATCAATCTCTGCAAATCTTCCTTGTTGACGGCCATTAGGATTATATCATCTGCGTACATTAATGCTGGTAGTGCCTGATCAACGAGTTTTCCTTGTTTGACTAAAGAGCAGCTTAGAGTGCCTCGATGCGCGCGCCCCCGCTTAGAGTGGTGTCAGCTTTTGCAAGGGCAGATGCCGCCGCCTCGGCCTTGTTGCTAGCGCGACCGCCATTTTGGCGCCTCCGGCCGGTAGTTCGTGCTTGGCGTGTGAGGTGTTGTTGGGCAGCGTTCATTCCCTTCCAGTTTTATGCACCCATCTCCGCATCACCATGCCCGGCTGCTGCATGCCGCAGTGCTCGAATCACTCGAGAAACGGATGGAAGTTGTACCGGTTTCCAAGAGGCCCAAGAAAAGTAAAGTAATAAAAGTTCATGCGCCCCTCCGTCTTAACGACGAGAATGGTTTAACGGGAAGCTTTCTGGTGTGGGAGTTCGTGGCTCATTTCATTTCGCACACAAAGATTCATGTTCAACCATCGTCGTCGTTAGGCGGAGGAGTACGCGAATTTTTTTCATTTTGCTTGTTCATGCACCCCTCTCCAAATCCAATCTTCGAGAGTGTCGATATAGTGCTCTCTGATAAGCGTCGGGTTAAGAATGCGAGGGACCCAAGTTCGATTATGATTGCTGTAAGCGTTTTTTTTTTCTTACACTTCACGAACGATCGTTGACGTCGTCAGAGAAAGTTGGCTTTCCTGCAGGGCGCTAATACGCCATCCGGAAGACGTAAAAACCTTCGCTTTAATTATGTAGCTCTCATTTCTTCTTAACAGGATATTTGCACCGTACTACGCCTCGGCACCTCACCTCTGGGCATGGGGACCTATTTCAGAGTACAATACGTATAAAGCCATTCATAATAAATTAGTAAATTGCTTGTAAACAGCAAAATATGCCCCCAGAGCCATAATTAGGTAACTTCGCAACAGTGAAATCTTTGTTGCGATACATAGGCTGCTGCCGACATGCCTATAAATGCTTTAAACGATCCTTGGTGCATTTGAAATTCAGACTGCCCCAAGAAAATAGGTATGCTCTTAAGCGTAACGAAAATCTCTTTTCCGCCCCAGCAAATAGAGCTCGTTTTTAAAATAATGAAGTCTATGTCAGCCCCTGGCGCATTGTACAAGCACAGGCCGCCAGTTTGTATGACGTGCGTTGTTCCATTTAACAATTAGGCAACAACAGCACTAAGAGGTGTCCAAGTTGCACCAACAAAAAAAAAGCTCGCCAACGAGTACTTCTTTCCTACCATACGCGAGCACCGCAAGCGGTATTGCGCTTCGCATGCTGCCCCACTACCGCGGGAGCCGTAATGGCGGCCGTCGTAGCAGACGACGCGGCTGTCCTCACCCTCAGCGGAGCGCGCGAGCATCAAGGCACCCTAGAGCAGCTCAATAGAAGGCGCTATCTATCGGGGCTATAGTGAACCAGTCAATCACAAACACGGCCGTGCGACAGTGTACTATATAAAAGAGGGCAGTGGGCTTATTCCACAGCTATTCTGACGCTTTTGGCGTCACATAAGAGAGATGGCGCCACAGGAATCTTCAATGGAAACTTCACCTGCAGAAGCTACTCGCCAATGGTCGCTCGTAAAAGTTGGAACGTGCATTTATTCGATATTTGTAATAAACTTGCATGCTTTGACTGCCCTCCGATTATAATAAGAGCTTCTAGTGCTCTCGCTTCACAGTGTTTTCCTTTTCTTTTGCGATGCAGCTTCCCGAAAATTAGCCCGATGGCAGCCGGTGCATTCTCTTTCTAGTGCGACGCAGCTAACGCTTTGTGTGTGTGTGTGTGGGGGGGGGGGGGTTCGGAGGGTGTGTGCTTGAGTTAGTAGAGTATTCCTGATAAGCACCATATTTGTTCAGGCCACATCGTGTTTCCTCGAATATAACACCTCATCGAAGAAGATGATGTATCCCACAAATTATATGTTTTGATACAGTGACCAAACGTACGGTTCATGCTGAGTAGACCGAACCTAAAAGGAATTCGCAACAAGATTATGGCCGCCCTTTCACGACAAAGTTAGAAAACAGTGCATGTTCACTTCCTAGAAAAGCTTTAACATGCAGGCGTGCTGGCTGGGTTTGCGCCTTTATTATAAAGTGATATTGTAGTGCTTAAATAATTGTTGTACTGCTTCAGTTGTAGACAATGACACAACACTTTTCTGGGGGTTATTAATAATCATAATTATGAAGATACACGTATGTTATACATATGTAGAGCGCCGTAGTGAAAAACTAAATAACTCTACACACGAAGCTTCTGCTCCTGACATGAAGCTCTTATTTGCAAGAACCGAAGTACACCATCTAGCCACTGATTTACACAGCTAATTCACTTGATGTGTGACGGCTCATCTTCAGCTGCTTGGCCTTCTGCCGCTTCCCTGCCTAATTGTCAGTGTTCAGTCCTTTCAAATTGAATGAAGACGTGTGACAACGTAAAAGTAATTACTTTCGCTTGTAGGGTAGCTGCGTGCACACTGCAACCAACTTCACTCGAGAGTCTGCGCTGAACAATTGCCAGTATGTCCATAGTGCTGTCAGAGGGCAGCTTACTCTGGCCAAAACATTCTGTGAAGATATCCTCGAGCTTTTTCATGAAGCTTTACAGCTGACTTGAGGGATGAAGGAGGCCTCCTCGGTCACAAAAGTTGGTCAGCCGAACAAGTTGAAAACCGCCTCGGCGTGGATAATGGGTGAGGTATGCGCACTTTTTTTTTCATCGATAATATGCACAGACGTGGTTGCAAGTGGAGTTCGCAAACTGCGTTGGTGTCTTCCGGAAGCTTGTCTGCCCTGTGCTGGTTCTCGCATTCTTTCGGCCTGTTTTCATCCCTCAGGACGCCAAACAATGACAGGTCCTGCTTACTCTTCACGAACACGTTGCCGGTTAGACACCCAAGCGCCTAACAGTGGTTTTGCCGTTGTCGCGGCATGGTTACAGTATGCACTGTAAAGCATACTGTCATCTTGCGTGGTGCGTAACGCTCAAAGCTGATGGCGAAAACTCGGCGCAACAATGTCCACAGCCACACAACGTGGCTCAAACTCTGTTGCTCTTCAGGACTTGACCGGCTCACAAACGGCTCAGCTGCAACGTCCCTCCCAAAATTTTTCCATCGATGGCGATGCCAGCGCCGCCGCTCGTGCGACCAGAGAACCACAAACGGGCAACATTTCTGAAGCCACCCCTCTGCATACCTTCCGCCGGAGAGTCAGCCCACTGCCCTCTTCTAGTACACTGTAGCCGTGCTAGACTGCACCTGCGCACGATTGTGCAGCCAAGCCCGGCCATGTCACAAACTTTTTATTGAAGAAACATCGTGCGACGTACGTCTGGTGAAAAGCCGCGCCGTTATTATAGATGAATTACCTTTTTAATCACTATCACCTCAAAAACATTACGTTTAAGCCAACCTGTTCATGATTGTGGTCGTGAGAAGTATCGCAAGATGTCGACACCATCGTTACAGTAACCTTGTATTTTTTCGCATTTTCGCATGTACTAGAATACTGTACTCGTACAAAGAAGTGATTCAACGGTGATTCAATCCTATGTAAGTCAAATGCAGTTTAAATCATGTTAGAATCACCATTTTTTCTTCGCGAAAACATAGAAGTATACACATTTACGTATGAGGAGCTGAAAACGCCCGAAGACATGCGTTTCGGTATAGCGTTAAACGTAAACCAGAATCCGTTAACACGTTAACGTAAAGAAGTATACGTACAAGCTAAAAGTCAAACAAAGTTACATGTTACACCGTTGTTCTGTTGTCAGCCACCACTAAAACTCTCAAATGTGCCACGGTGAAAGTTGTGCGCTTGCCTTTGACGTGCGTGATTTTCGCACGAACAGCTCGGGCAGCCATTGCGCCATCAAATGCTGCATGGAGGTTTAGAAATAAAAGAACCGTGTGTGAGGGTTACTCTCAGAGAAAATCATTGTAAAACGGACAATGTATACGAGTGGTGTGCCTCTCAAATGAGACTGCACCTAGCATGCTTCTGGCACCGAAGAGACAGAGCTGTGCCATGCTGAGAATTCCCACGTCAACATTTTCTGGCTGCATTCTGATTTTGTGTCCAGCTAGGGTAGGCTCACACGTCTTCTTGGATAAGTATGTGCAGTGTCCTTACAACGCTGTCCCATTCTGCAGTAAGGAAAACAGAGGCAAGGGATAGCTGCGTGAATTTGTGTTTGGCGTCGTATGTATTACCAGTGTTTACTATATGTATGCACGTGGACTTCGGTCAACCAAACCACCCGCGGTAGCAAGTACGTATGGTGTCGCCGTGCTCTGCTCGAGGGCGTGGTATATTGTCACGGGGTGGTGACACGAACGAAGGCGGAAAATTGGATGGTCAGATGAAATAGTTTACTGAGCTGAACTTGTGGCCACGTAAATGCAAAATCAGATTACAACAAGACACTGGCACTGATAGCGGTGAACAGAGCGTCAGCCACTGATAAATCTGACAAGCAGTGAAGTGCGTTTGCATTTATACACGTGCCGTCGAATGTTATAGCCTTATCACTAGCATCCACGTAGGTTCCAGAATAACCTGCCATTTGCGAAGTGAGCATAATATTAACAAAACAATATACTACATTTTTGAAGCTTCTCGAACACTGCCGGCCTGGTTTGCGCTTAGAATTACTGACAGTGTAACGAGGAATGTGGCAACATATTCCCGACAACAGCGGCAGCATTTCAAGAGGGGCGGAAAACAATGCCCAATCTTACACCTACAATTTTGCGCACATTAGAGAAGATCAAGCAGTCAAAACTAATGCTGCTACCCACGGCGTCCCTCATAAGCACAACTATCTTGTTTGACACGTAAAACCATAACAATGATCGACTTTCATCAAACACCTCTATTATAAGTAGACATAGAACAGCCGAATTCAAAACTACTTTAGGAGATATGAACAAAAAGCGTGAAATCGAGACATTTGATAATTCCCTAGAAAGCCATAAATTTCTGTCTTTTTGGCCCGGCAGCCAATTGCAGATAGAAACTTTGCCGCATGTGCTGACTTCTTAAAGCTAGTAAAGAGCCGTTTTATTTGTTTTAAACGGGGGCATCACAGCATCGAGCGTCCATTGTGTGCGTATTTTTTATAACCGCTAGTACAGCTGCCTAGGCGAATGTGCCCTCCAAATATGTTGTAGACAAGGAATATTTTTCTCTACACAACTGTTCGCAAATAATTTAAAATCCCTGCGTACAGAATCCTTTCTATGGCGTGGTGGGATATGAAGAAGCACGGACAACACAACAAGTGAGAATAGAAGGCTGTGAACGAGACCTTTTTGTTAGAAAAAAAAACCTTGCTGGAAAGCTGCGTTGCCGAGTTTTGCGAGTTATCAATTACGCAAAATAGGCTGACTATTGCCTTTAGATGCACAGAAATTAGGGCGAGTTCATACTTATCAGTCTCCTGTGTATTTTTTGTTTGGTGTCTTTAGGTACCACTACGAAACATACCCGGTAGAGACACAAATCCTGCCTGCTTTTCTTGTTGTGAAGTGGGAGGGGGTAGAAAAGAGAGCAAACAGATGTTGAAGAACAGGCAGGAAGAAAACAACACAGACAGAAACACAAATAGGAACAAAGCAGAGGCTTCACAACGCCAGAAGGTGTAAGATGATACGTCGGGATTGCTTTCGTGAGGATGGTGACCCTGGTGACTGCTACATAAACAACCACAGTGGATGGTGCTTAGGTATACTACCCAAGTTAGCCCGTCCTGACGGCTGTGTCATACCAGTGCATATTCAATGTTTACACAATTGGATAGCCAGTGACGCAACCACAATAGACGTCTGAAAAACAGTGCCAAGACCTGTCGTGGCTCCGTGGTGGAATACTTGATGGCCACACGGAATTCTAGATATACATTCTTGTTGGGACCATGAAAATTATACTTTACATTGGTCAGGTCATAGCCACGGATGCCTGCTATTTTAACGCTCTCAGTTTAAAATGCCAATGTCTGTTCTCACCAGTTCAGGGAACATATAAACTGTTAATCAATTGTGGCACATACCCGCCCATGGTATACGGGTATGTGCCACACGTGTTCAGTGGAGAGGGTTCGATGACGCACGTGAAAGCATTGTCAAATCATTCATATCACCATCAGTGAGGGGTATTCGTCAAATCATCCGAGCACCCCATAGTAATTTTTGGTTTACAAAACTGAAAAGGGGGATCACAATAAGACACAGACGCAGGCGCCTAAATATAAAGATGGATCGATAGGTAGACGCCGCTAAAGCTGCTTGCACTACCAGAAGAAATGCTTCCCATTTAGGAGAAGAGCCGCTGCGCCAGTTGTAATAGTGGTAAAAATTATGTGTTACTGACGCCGGCGTGACACTGAGGGCACTGCCTTGAAAGAGAATAGGAACATTGCAGTATACATAAATAAGCCTTTATTGTATGTAAGTTGTGCAATAGTAAAAATGAAATAGGCACAATCATGTGCACAAACACCGTTAATTGCAGAAAAACGCTGCGGAGTTTATATAATCAGATAGTCAACCAGGTTCCAGCTTCATCAGTCAGCGGAAGTTGATTTGTATCTGTAAGCTGGGTTTTCTCTTCAAGAAGCGCGGCCTGTACGGACAAAAAAAAACGAGAACAGCATTGATGTCGTCGTACTCAACGTACTCAAACAGCGCCGCCTACACATACTAACAATTTGAAGCTGTATTATATATACGTAAGTAAAGCACCTTTAATGTTATGACATCATGGGTAGGTCAGCTTTCCGGCATCTTGAAAACGATAAATGGGATAGAAAATGCACCAGTGGATTGAACTGAGGAAACTAGTGCACGTCCTAGCGATACACCTCTGTCAGGTACACCAGTTGAAATAGCCACACGTTGCATAAATGAAATATACCGATACTCTGTGGGAACACTCTTCGAACAGACGGCATAGTGACGAACAAGAGCAAATTAATTCAACATTTCTGAAACTATACAATACGTGTGGAGAGAATACGCAATATAAAATTATTATTTGAGCGTACTCATCATGATGTCCATCAGGTCAGTGGGTGTGTCATTCTGGGGTACCCGCCGTTCCGAGTTGGCCGATTCCGTGGCTTGAATTTCGTCAAGGTCGGCTTGGAGTCGTGCCCTCAGCAGAGTCAAGTTTTCCACAAGCCTGGAAGGTGGGAGCCGGTGCTCGATGTATCGGCGCCGCGCTGGGCACATAGCGACATGACCAGGTCTCTGTCTGTTCAGAAGCCACCGCGTCCGCGTTGCTCTTTCTGAACTGGGATCCACCAGGGTGGTGCCGCGAAGGCTGGACAACCGCTCAAAAGCAAGTGCGTCAACGCTCACCGAAAGAAGAGTATCAGAAGGGGTTGCTTCGGAAGACATCATACCAGAGTGTCTTGTCTGGAGTCTCTGAGGAGTGACCTGCCGTGAATTCCCAATTAAGCTGACACCTCGATCACTCTCTTCACTGTCACCTGGAAGCAAAGACAAATACATAGTAATTAAAAAGAGTTTTTTATGCGGCGGTGAGGCTAGGCCTCCCCGTCCCAACGTGGGAGCGGCCCGCGATCCTACCCCTATAAAACGGGGGTGGAATTCTTCAGGACCCCAATAAAAGTTTTTCATCCATCCATTTCAAGGAGGAAGAAGGTTCAGATTCAGAAATAGAAAACGGTCATCGGGTCATTTGTAGCTCGAAGACACATGCTAGCTGCTTTCTGCTACGAATTCAACTTTCACTTATTTTCGCGGACACATATATGGTAGTAACCTGATTATTCCTTGCGGATAGCCATAAACGTCACAAACGCTTCCTCGTTGTTCTGGTAATTTTTATCTGCACGAAAAAGCTACTAATTTGGGTACATATTCGAATGAACACCTCTACAGACAATCTTCAGAAAACACGCCGGCGCCGCCATTGCGAGTGACTAAGCCGGCATTTGTTTTTTTTTTCTATGTGCCGACATGAATAAGGTGATGAGAAGTCGCACATCCACCAATCCAATCGTTTTCGAGAGCATGCACCTACCACAATGCTGTTGGTTTATTTAGCTGTCGAAGATGCAAAACACAAATTTTAACAGCCAAATATGGTGACAATAAACCCGTTCATAAAATATTACTCTTCAAAACCAATGTCGGCTAAGCCAATTCAAACGCTGAGGAACGCTGGCTAACTGCATATTCAAGCACGACACTGCAGTGGTCTAACTACTATTACGACACGCTTTACCAACCTGCGAATTTGTGTAAATGCGCTTAAACGCACCTTTCATCACAGCAAAAATATGCTTTCCACCAAGAGATAACAACCTTTTAAAAGCATGCCAAGCAAAAGCACTTCGCATTCTAATTAGAAGCAAGCAGGAAACAATATGTAAGAAAACTGTATAGACAGTAAACGGTCAGATATACTCACCATAACCGACTATCGGGGCTACGATAGGAGCACTTGGCCTGTGCTGCAGAGATTTCCTGATGCCGGTCATGTTGTATGCGTAACCGCTCAATTTAGTTTGACTTCGTTTTGTACGACCCTGCCCCTCATGTCACCAAAAACTTCACACGTGTTTTTGACGTCACAGAGACTCTCGCACCAGCTATCTACCCAGAGGTCAGCCAGAAGGGTTCCACCTGCATGCTGCAGCTGGAATTCCAAGAGTCGTTTCTTTCTCTAAGATCCTCATACTGCCTCTCCCTCCAACCCCTCTGTTGTGCAGCCGGCGCATTCCACCATCTCCTTCCTTACTTGGAAAATTTACAAAGCGCCGGAAATTTAAGTACATTAGTCACGCATATTTCAGCGGACAATACCAATACGCGACCGACTTTCTCCTCCTGCCAATTCCCTGTCATTTTAGTGAGTGTGGGATAGTTCCACACCAGGCGATGTCTAGGTGCTGTAAAGGATTTCGAAAGTAACTGGCTTCCGATCACAAGGGTTAGCCATTGAGATTCATCGGTAGGGCTTAAGCTATTGACGATAAATAGGAACGTGAAAAAAAGTCTAGGGACCCCAATAGCTGCCGAAATTGCTAGGAAAGAAAAAATCTCATAAATTGGGAGTAGGACAAAAAAAGATGAGACTAGTGCAATAGTTTGGCTGTTTCGTTTACCGCATAATATGGGTTGGTTCTTAGATGAAGTCAATGTAGTATTTATGATGGCTACACAGAGCCCCCTATTATCTTCTCATGGGCTGTCAGTCGCTCTATTCTCGTCTATTTCACATCTAGTGAAATAAACGTGGTGTAGTGAAGTTCATCGCTATAAACCTTCATACAATTGATTGACAATAAAAGCGAGAAAAATGTGCTGCAACAGCGAGACTTTATAATCACCAAGGCCCAAATAAATGCTATGTACATAATTTTTACGTGAC
Source organism: Rhipicephalus microplus (assembly GCF_013339725.1). NCBI lineage: Eukaryota > Metazoa > Arthropoda > Arachnida > Ixodida > Ixodidae > Rhipicephalus > Rhipicephalus microplus. The sequence continues at coordinate 60,345,088 of NC_051173.1, read as the reverse complement.
TTGACAGAGAGGTTTCCCGTGCTAGTACATCAGTACGGTGGCCACCACTATTTCTTTTATCTTGTTTGAGAGTAATGGTGCAGACAAGCATCTATATTATAGGAGAGGCCACACAACTATACTGTCCCCCGCATTCTTTTCTGCACTTCCCACTTCTTTATTCGCCAGCCGCGTTAAGGGGAACCTCAAGGGAAGGTGAGGCTTGGCGTTTGCAAGATTTTCGGGCTACCAGTATGATTGTGATGGTAAGCTGTGACCATTTTTTGCTCCGCGCGAACGTGCTGGGAGCGAAATTGTGTGTACCGAATGAACCGGCTGGTACCCGAAGATGTTGGCCACAGTAACATGAACGCAAGAATTGTATACATTAAAACTGAATATATCGGACTTCATGGGACCAGGAGAACTGTCTGAGGAACTGCATTCCGTGTTATCGAAAAATTTACGGAAACAATTGCAATAAGAGTCTGTTTAGAATAAATGGGCATTTACAATAAATGGTTTGAGATGGGCCGCCATCGTTCGCAACTTATATATGCAGTGTTTCTGAGAAATGTGGTTAATCGGAGCCTGCAACCCCGACCACACAGCGGCAGCGTTAACTCTCACGGGAACAGACGACGCCGATATCAGAAAGTTGTATTCGGGTACGTCGTTGTTAGTGGCTTTTAGCTTGTACGCATACTTCTTCACTTTACCGGATACTGCATAGAATGTGTGCATGCGTGGGTCTTTACGGAACGTAAACTATCCGCCGGATAGGCTTTGCGTTTCACGCCCAATCTTGCTAATCGACCTTTGTAGGAACTCGCGGTATCTGCACTGTGGATGGTCGAGCCGTCGAGTTAAAATAAGCCAAATTGTGAGTGCCAATAGCCTTTACCTTGCTTCAGCTTTATTACCAAAGCTATGAAATAGCCTAGAACATAGGTGCGAAAAGCATGCGAGCCCCCGAGGATGGATGGATGGATGGATTGATACGGCTGTACCCTTTAGTTCGGGCGGTGGCTAACGCCACCAAGCCGTAGTACTTAGTGAACCAAAAACTAGATTTTTTTTCTGTAAAGAGTGAGGTTGAGAACTCGTACTTTGCAGTGAAGTGTTTAATTTTCACTCGTGCTTTGACTTTAGCCACCAATCAGATAACCTCCTCCTGGTTGATTCTACCCGCTTAAAGTGTGTTTTGCCCTCTCCGTCCCTAAACCCCAGTGCTTTGAAAAACTCTGCGCCATCATCCTAAACTATAGGGTGAAGCCCTTTACAGAACATTATCAAGTCTTCATCAGTTTCCTCTTCCTCTGAACACGCACTGCATACCGTGTCTACCCCTTCGTATTCGGCCTGATATGTCCTGGTTCGCAATACTCCCACCCTGGCCTCAAACAGTAGAGAACTACCCCGAGTATTATCATAGATTATTTCCTCGGCAACTTCGTGCTTAAAAGTTCGATAGATCTCTAGTGCGGTCTTCTTAATCATGCCGATTCTCCACAAATTGGTCTCAGCTTCCTTAACCTCCTTCTTAACAAATAACTCTTTTTGGTTTGGCTCTCTACTGTTTTCTAAATATTTACCAGTCATTTTTTTGGTTCGCTTCATCCATTTTGTATCGACATTTTTCATATACAAGTAGCTGAATACCTTGCTAGCCCGACGCTCCTCCCCCATTTCTTTAAATCGCTTCTCAAATTTTATCTTGCTGCTAGCTTCCTTGCCCTCAAATGATGTCCATTCCATATCACCTTGTACTCCCTGATTTGGTGTATTCCCGTGAGCTCCTAAAGCAAGCCTACCTATTCCACGTTGCTTAATTTCTAATCTTGCTTGAACTTCTGATCTCATGCACAAGACCGCATTGCCGAACGTCAGACCAGGAACCATGACCCCTTTCCATATTCCTCTCACACCATCATACCTATTGTAATTCCACAGTGCCCTATTTTTCATCACTGCTGCATTCCTGTTACCTTGAGGCGTCACGTATATTTCGTGTTCCCTCAGGTACTCGGTCCCATTGCTTATCCTTACGCTCAGATATTTGTATTTATCTGTTATCTTTAGCGTGACCTCCTGTGTTCTAAGCTCACCTTCGTTGTCATTGAAAATCATGACTGCTGATTTTTCCTTACTCAATCTAAAATCTAACCTATCTCCTTCATTACCGCAGATGTCCATCAATCTCTGCGAATTTTCCTTGTCGGCCATTAGCACTATATCATCTGCGTACATCAATGTTGGTAGTGCCTGTACGATGAGTTTTCCTTGTTTGACGAAAGAGATGTTGAAGCCCAGTCAACTTCCCTCTAATTTGGCCTCTATTCCGAGTAGGCACATCATGAATAACAAGGGCGACAGAGGACATCCCTGCCTAAGCCCCCATTTTACCTCTGCAGGCTTGAATACCTGTTTTTCCCATTTTATAACTACTTTGTTACCTTTACAGATATCCTTTAAGAGATTAGTGACTCCATCTTCCACACCTAGTGTGTCCAGTATTCCCCAAAAGTCCTCTTGAACCACGCTATCGTATGCTCCCTTCATACCCAAAAATGCTAGCCACAGGGGCCTGTGTTCCTTTTCTGCTATTTCGATGCACTGCGTCAGTGAGAACAGATTGTCTTCCAACCTCATGTGTTTCCGAAACCCATTCTGCAGTTCCCCCAGCACCGCCTCATCCTCTATCCATGCCTGCAGTCTTTCCTTTATAATCAGCATCGGCAGCCTGTAGACCACTGATGTCACTGTTATAGAACGGTAGTTGTTTATGTCAGCTTTGTCCCACTTTCCTTCATAGATTATGCTCATCCTGCTGAGTTTCCATCTATTGGAGACCTCACCATCGATTATTATTTTGCTGACTGCTTCTCTCAAAGCCTGCTCAGACTTCAGACCTAATGTCTTTATCAGCATAATTAGAATGCCATCTGGGCCTGTTGATGTACTACCAGAAACCCTCTTCTCAGTCCTTTCCCACTCTCGTTGTGAAAATGGAGCCATTGCGCCACTTGATTCATCTTTGTCTATTGTGGTGCATAAAGCACTTCTTTGTAGAAATTTTTCTGTCACCCTTGTTCTTATATATTCAATAGCTTGATCCCCTTCTAGCCTACCACCTTGAGCTGTTGTTATAAACCTCTGCTCTAGGCTTGTCTGGTTTATTAGGGAGTTAAGACGGTTCCGAAATTTCGCAACTGCCTTTCTATCATTTATGTATTTCTGCCAGCCACTGAGCTCACTTTCTTCTATTCTTTTTATTGACCAGAAGAGATGCATTCCTTCTACAGCTTAGAAAGACTTCCCATTTTCTTTCAACGTCATCTGTCGGTTCACCCCGCTGCCTAGCACGTCTGTGTTCCCTAGAGGCTTGCTGATGTTTTGCTACGGCTCTCTTAACTTCCTTATTTCACCAACTTTTGAGTTTGTGTCTTCTTTTCTGAGTGACTTCTCACGTGCCTTAGCATGCTCTAGCTCAAACAGTCTAGTTATATTCGTGTACGTTCACACTGTTTTATTTTCCTCAGTGATTATTTTCTCCATTTGTTTAGTAGCTATTTCTATTTGCCTTTCCGAATAAAAATTTTCCTGCAGTGCTCATCTTGTCTCCTTCCCACTTTCACTGCTCTTCCAAATTTTAGCTTGATACGTGTGTGATCACTACCCAGACTTCTGGAGCCACCTTCATCTATGTGCATTCCCCTGAGCTTATCATACATCCTGTGTGACATCAGTGCGTAATCTATCGTCGACTGCAGCCTTTCTACATCCCATGTTATTTGCCCTTCACATTGCTCTCTAGTATTGCAAATGATCAAATTAAGCCTTTCACACGTATTCATGATCAATTTGCCTGTAGGGTCGGTATACCCATCTAAATCTTTTATGTGCGCGTTCATACCTCGTATAATTATCTCGCAGTCTCATCATAACTCCTCAATGTCCTTTGATATACACTCTACCATTGCCCTTTTTTCCTCTCTGGCTTTTGCTCCCGTCCACAAGTACACCAAACAAGGAGTGTCATTATCCCTGCTACTTTCCCTTTTAGCCATAGATGTTCTTTGCACTCCTGCTTGACCCTTTTCCAGTCTGTACTTTTATGAATGAACGTCCCAATACCATCCCCCTTTCTGCCGCATTCTTTTCTATTACAATATTCCCACGCGTAGTCCCGATTGTTAGAAGGTTGTTCCATGTCCCGAAGATGTGTTTCTACAAAACCGTATAACATCGACCTCTCCTTCCTTAGCTGTTCTTCTATCTATTCTCACTTCAGCCTGTTCCTGCCACGCTGCATGTTAATATACCCTATGTCCGAATTGGCTCGGTGCTCAAGGCTACGTCTACTTCTGCCCCGGACTCTACCTATGTTAGACGCTGGTGCCACTTTGGAATCGTATCTGACCATACCACCTGTCGAAGAGTCTCCCTGGTTGTTTTCCTCATTACTAGCTATCTCGCACCCCGAAGGGCCCACGTGCCTCCCAAAAAAACAACTGCGCGTCCTGCAAGCCGCCAACCCACCGCATGACCTAGCCGCCCATCGAAGTGAATTTTGTCTAGCTGAAAACTCCCCATCTATGCACCTCTCTGTTTATTTCCACCACCTCAAAGCCTTTCTCTCGACTCATCCACCATATCTCTTCGTTTGCGTTGACAACTGCTCTTTGCAGGTTGCCGTCACGCACCGGTACCTGCTTTATCGTGCATATCACAACCTGTACCTGAGGGGAAGTGGCGCGCATGTCATCGACCCCTTTCGCCAGTGTGGTCGCTAGTCCTGCCGTATCTTCATTCAAGACATCGTTTAAACCGCCTGAAATTATCACGAGGTTTCATTTATCATTCGTAGTTTTGAGTTTTGCACTCGCTTGCCTCATGACTGCTTCCAGCTTGCGTCCTGGGAACATTCCTACTGCAACCCTCGTGTCACCTCTTACCCTCTCATTCATTGCTTCTGCGCATCGATTTAAATTCGAGTCGCTGGCGATTATCACATGCTGCGACTTTCGGCTGGACCGTCCCGCACAAGGGGGTTACTTGCACCTGTGACTCCCGCTCTTTTGTCACCTCCCAGCCCCACCACTGCCTCGCTCAAGCTGGGCCTTGCGACAATTGAACCGGCTGAACTGGTTTTTTCTAAACTTGCTAGCTCTTTCTTCTCGACCATTCTGGTTGCCGGTGCCCTACTGTTCTCTCCGTGGGCCACTCCTTTGTTCACCTTGGCTAGTGTTTCCTCGGCGAACTTCAGCCTTTCGCCTATTGCCCTCGTTTTTTCTTGCCCTGTCGCCAACGCATTCTCCAGCTCAGTGATTTTCAACAGCATTTCACTCTGGGCAACCATCGCTTTCTCCATTTTTTTCCTCGACCTCACTTTGCCTACACTTTGTGTCAGCCTCTTCTCGATTTTCTTCTGCACTTGGGTATATTTTCAAACTCACCCCTCATCCTGAACACTTTACAGCCTTTCAACGCCCCGCCGTGGTGGTCTAGTGGCTAAGGTACTCGGCTGCTGACCCGCAGGGCGCGGGTTCGAATCCCGGCTGCGGCGGCTGCATTTCCGATGGAGGCAGAAATGTTGTAGGCCCGTGTGCTCAGATTTGGGTGCACGTTAAAAAACCCCAGGTGGTCTAAATTTCCCGAGCCCTCCACTACGGCGTCTCTCATAATCATGTAGTGGTTTTGGGACGTTAAACCCCACATATCAATCAATCATCAGCCTTTCAACCATGTCTTTATGAGACCAACTGTCCTTATTACTTGTCTCACTCAATAATTACTAAACACAATCACTGCCCGACATGAAAGAGAAAGTCTAAGCTCTACTACAAAAATATGCGTGTTCAATGTACGTGCACCTCCCGCACGGGGTGGCAAGGGCAGCTCAAAAGGGGGCGCCATCTATCGGGGCTATACTGAACCAGGCAATCACAAACGCGGCCGTCCTAGACTGCACCTGCGCGTGATTGTGCAGTCGAGCCCGGCCGTGTCACAAAAATGTTATTGCAGAAACATCGTGCATTGTACGTCTGGGGCAAAAACCACGCCGTTATTACAGATGAATTACCTTTTTAATCACTATCACCTTAGATTACTACGCTTAAGCCAACCTGTTCATGACTGGTCGTCAGAAGGGTCGCAAGATGTCAATCAATCAATCAATCAATCAATCATTTTATTTCCTCTTGATAAGGTGGAGTACAGGACTAAAAGCTCAAAAGCTTGACGTGCTCCTGACCCCGTTCACAAGTTGACAAAGCAGCAGGAATGGCAGACAATAATGCACAACAAATATAAATGAAACGTATAGGTATAACATCACGAAAAAGTAATACGAAAAGTTTATGAACACAGTGCTAAGATAAAAAGAGAATAGTTCAAATGTATGATCATGAAGTGGCATGAACATGAAAAGCAATAATAAAAAGAAAAGAATGGGCATAAATTCTGAGAGATGTATCATTGAGGAAAGTGTTTAATCTGACAGTTTTGTTTAGAGGAAGGATCGAAATCTTCTCAGTTTAAAGAGTTTAACAAAGAAGGTAGCCTGTAGGACTACCTTCTTGTTAAACTTTTTATAGCCTCGATTGATGTAACGACACCATCGTTACAGTAACCTAGTATTTTTTCTCCTTTTCGCGTATACTAGAATACTCTACACGTACAAAGAAGTCTCGTGATTTTGCCGCAACGGTGATTCAATCGTATGTATGTCCAATACTGTTCAAATAATGTTAGGATCACCATTTATTGTTTGCGAAAGCGTAAAGGTATACACGTTTACGTATGAGGAGCTGAAAACGTCCAAAGACATGCGTTTCGTTATGACTGTAAACGCAAACCAGTATCCGGTAACATGTTAATGTAAAGAAGTATACGTACAAGCTAAAAGTTAAACAGAGTTACACTTTACACCGTTGTTCTGTTGTCACCCAGCACTAAAACTCTCTAATGTACGATGGTGAAAATAGTGCGCTTACCTTTGACGTGCATGATTTTCGCACGAACAGCTCGGGCAGCTATTGCGCCATCAAAGGTTGCATGGTGGTTTAGCAACAAAAGAACCGTGTGTGAAGGTTGCTCTCAGAGAAATCAATGTAAAACGGACAATGTACACGAGTGGTGTGCCTCTCAAATAAGACTGCACCTAGTATGCTTTTGGCATTGAAGAGACAGAGCCGTGCCATTCTGGCAATTCCCGCGTCAACATTTTCTGACTCCACGCTGATTTTGTGTCCAGCTAGGGCAGGCTCACACGCCTTCTTTGATAAGTATGAACTGTGTCGTTACCACGCTGTCCCCTTCTGCAGTAAGAAAAATAGAGGCAAGGGATATCTGCGTGAATTTCTGTTTGGCGTCGTATGTATTCCCAGTGTTTACTATATGTATTCACGTGGACTTCGGTCAACCAAACCACCCGCGGTAGCAAGTACGTATGGTGTCGCCGCGCTCTGCTCGAGGGCGTGGCATATTGTCACGGGGTGGTGACACGGACGAAGGCAGCAGATTGGATGGTCAGATGAAATAGTTTACTGAGTTGAACTTGTGGCAACGTAAATGCAAAATCAGATTACAACAAGACACTGGCACTGATAGCGGTGAACAGAGCGTCAGCCACTGATAAAACTGAGAAGCAGTGAAGTGCGTCTGCATTTATGTACGTGCCGTCGAATGTTATAGTTTTATCCTTAGCATACACGTACGTTCCAGAATAATCTGCAATATTTGTGAAGAATAATCTGCAATATTTGTGAAGTAGGCGTAATCTTAACAAAACTCTATACTACACTCCTGAAGCTTCTCGGACATTGCAGGCCTACTTTGTACTTAGAATTACTGTGTAACGGGGAATGTGGCAATACATTCCCGGCCACAGCAGCAGCATTCCACTTGGGGCGGAGAACAATGCACACACTTACACCTACATTTATGCGCACATTAAAGAAGATCAAACAGTCAAAAGTAATGCTGCTGCCCACGTTGTTCCTCATAAGCACAACTATCTTGTTTGGCGCGTAAAACCATAGCAATTATCGGCATTCATAAGCACCTTCATTTTAAGAAGACATAGAAGAGCTGAATGCAAGACTAGTTTAGGCGAAATGAACGAAGAGCGAGAAACGAAGACATTTACGAATTATCTAGAGAGCCACACATTTCTGTATTTTTTGGCATGGTAGATATTGCACATAGAATCTTTACCGCGTGCGCTGACATTTCAAAGCTAGTAGAGAGCTGTTTTATTCGTACTAAAGACCACATCTGTAACACAATTTAAATTAAACGGGGGAATCACAGCATCGAGCATCCATCGCGTGCGTATCTTCTTTAACCGCTAGCCCAGCTGCCTAGGTAAACGTGCCCTCCCGAATAAGTCGTAGACAAGGCAGCTTTTCTTCTACACAACTGTTTGCAAATAATGTAAACTCTCTGCATATCTGATCCTTCCACATTGCGTGGTGGCATATGAAGAAGCACGGACAACACAATGAACGAGAATAGAACGCTGTGAAGGAGAGCTTTTAGTTAGGAAAAAAAAACCTTGCAGAAAAGCTGCTTTGCAGAGTTTTGCGAATGGTCAATTACGCAAACAGGCCGACTATTGCCTTTAGACGCATTGAAATCAGGACTAGTTTGTACTTATCAGTCTCTTGTATACATCTCGTTTGTTAAGTGCCTTCCAGTATCAATACAAAACATACCTTTAGAAAGACACAAATAGTGCCTTTTTTCGGGGTTTCAGGGTGGGGGTGGGGGCGGAGGAAGAGAAAAACGGACCGAATGAAGGTTGAAGAACAGGCAGGAAAAACAACAAAGACAGAAACACAAATAGGAACAAAGTAAAGACTTAACAACACCAGAAGTGGTAAGATGATACGTCGGGCTTGCTTTCATGTGGGTGGTGTCCTTGGTTACTGCTACATAATTCAACCATAGTGAATGGTGCTTAGGTATACAACTGACGTTAACGCGACCTGACGGCTGTATAATACCAGTGCATATGCAACGTTTACACAATCGAATAGCCAGTGATGCAACCACAATAGACGTTTCGAAAACAGTTCGGAGACATGTCACGCCGCCTTGGTAGAGTGCTTGATTGCCACGCAGAATTCTCGATTTAATTCCAGCGGGGACCATAAAATTTATATTTTATATTAGTGCGGTCATACCTGCCATTGTCAGCTTTTTTTAGCGCTCCCAGTTTATATGCCAATGTCTGTTCTCGCCGTTTTTAAGTACATATAAGCAGTTAATCATTTGTGGCACACACCCGCCCATTGTGTACGGGTATGTGCCGCACGTGTTGAGTGGATAGGGTGCGCTGACACATGTGACAATATTGTCAAATCGTTCATATCGTGATAAGCGAGTAATATTCGTCAAATCATCCTACCCACCCATAGTAATTTAGGTTTGCCAAAAATGAAGGAAATGATAGCGAAGGATGTGTCCTTCTTGTCTCTGTGTCGTCGTTTTGTTCTCCCTTTATAACTATCGTCATGCCATACCAACTAGCCTAAGCTACGACACTTCTAAGGACACGGACGTAGGCGCCTCAAAACAAAGATGGATTGATATATAGACGCCGCTAAAGGTGCCTGCACTATGAAAAGAAAAGGTTCATATTTAAAACAAAGAGAACAGCCACTGCGTCATTTGTAAGAGAGGTAAAAACGGTGTGTTTGTGACGCCGGAGTGAGACTGAGGCCACCGCTTTATTAGAGAACAGGAACAGTGCAGTAACCTGAAGGAAGCCTTTGATGTATGTAAATTGCGCAATAGTAAAAATGAAGTAGGCAAAATTCTGTGCAGAAACAGCGTGAATTGCAGAAGAATCTTGTCGTAAAGCTGCGAAATTTTGTTCTTCAGATAGGCAACGAGGTTTCAGCTTCATCAATCAGAGGAACTTGATTTGTATCAGTCAACCGGGATTTCTCTTCAAGGAGCGCGGCCTGTACGGACGAAAAAAACAACAAAAAAAGAGCAAAATTTTTGTTGTCGTACTCGATGTGCTCAAACAGAGCCGCCTACCTAAACGTCCATATATGAAGTAGCTCTGCGTATAAACGTAAGTAAAGCAGCTTTGATGTTATGATATCGCGAGTAGGTCAGCTTTCCAATAACACCCTGAAAACGATTAACGGGACAGTAAATGCACCAGTGGAATTAACCAGGGGTGGGGGCACTTACTAGCGATACCCCTTGGTTAGGTACATTAGTTGAAATAGCCACAAGTTGCATGAACGAAATATTCTGATACTCTGTGAGAACACTCTTCAAAAAGCTAGCATAGTGACTAACAAGAGCAATAAAATTCAACTTTTCAGGAACTATAGAATACGTGGGGAGAGAACACACCATATAAAATTAATATTTGAGCTTACTCATTACGATGTCCACACGGCCCTTTGATGTGTCATTCTGAGGTATGCGCCGCTCCCAATTGGCCGGTTCCAAGGCTCGAATTTCGTGAAGGTCGGCTTGGAGTCGTGCCCTCAGCAGAGTCAAGTGTGCGACAAGCCTGGAAGACGGGAGCCGGTGCTCGATGTATCGGCGCCGCGCTGGGCACATGGCGACATGACCAGGTCTTGATCTGTTCGGAAGCCAACGCGTCCGCACTGCTCGTCCTGAACTAGGATCCGCCAGGATGGTGCCGCGAAGGCCAGACAGCCGCTCAGAAGCAAGTGCGTCATCGCTCGCCGAATGAGGGGCGTCAGGAGGGGGTGCTTCGGAAGACATCATGACATCATCGGAAGACATCAGGAGAGGGTGCTTCAGAAGTGATCTGCCGTGAATTTCCAGTTAAACTGACGTCTCGATCACTCTCGACGTTGTCCACTGCAAGCCAACACAAATATGTGATGAATAAAAAAAGTTCTTCAAAGAGGAAGGAGGTTCAGATTCAGAAAGAGAAAACGGTCATTGGGTTGTTTGTGGCTCAAAGACACATGCTACTACTTCCTGCTGCGAATGCATCTTTTCTTTATTTCGCGAAACACAAGTATGCTAGTAGCCTGATTATTCCTTGCGGATAGCCATAAACGTCAAAAACGCTTCCTGGTTGTTCTGGTAATTTTTATCTGCACAGAAAAACTACTGATTTGGGTACATATTCGAATGAACACCTCTACAGACAATCTTCAGAGAATACGCCAGCGCCGCCATTGCGAGTGACTAAGCCGGCATTTTTTTTTCCTATGTGGCGACATGCTCAAGGTCCTGAGAAGTCGCATATCCACCAATCCAATCGTTTTCGTGAGCATGCACCTACCACAATTCTTTTAGTTTATTTAGCTGTCAAAGATGCAAAACACAAATGTTAACAGCCAAATATGGCGACAATAAACCCGTTCATAAAATATTACCCTGCAAAACCAATGTGAGCTAAGCCAATTCAAACGATCAGGAACGCTGGCTAACTGCGGATTGAAGTACGACACTGGGGTGGTCTAATCACTATAACGACACGCTTACCCCACCTGCGAATTTGTGTAAATGCGCTTAAACGCACCTTTCGTCATAACAAAAATATGCTTTCCACCAAGATATTTTAAAATAATGCCTTTTAAAATAATACCTTTTAAAATAATACCAAGCAAAAGCATTTCGCATTCCAAATAGGAGTATGCACGAAAAAAAATATGCAAAACAAAACTCTTTGGAGAGTGAACGGTCAGAAATACTCACAAAAACCGACAATCTGGGCTATTATAGGAGCACATGGCCTGCGCTGTGGAGAATCTCGGGCGTCGTCTGCGTTGGACGTCTAACTGCTCAATTCCGTTTGACTTCGTTTTGTATGACCTTGCTTGGACTCTGTGACCAAAAACTTCGCACGTGTTTTTAACGTCACCGGGACTCTCGCACCAGTTATCTATCTAGAGGTCAGCCATAAAGGTTCCACCTGCAGGTTGCAGCTGGAATTCAAAGAGCCTTTCCTTTCTCTAAGATCCCAATAATACTGCCTCTCTCCCCCTCCGTTGTGCAGCCAGCGCGTACCACTATAGCCCCGTGTGCATGGACGCGACGGGGGCGGGCTGAGTTGAGTGGCGGGTTCAGCTTACCTCGACGCGCCCGAGTTTATATGAACTCGCGCGGACGAGTTGGGGTGAGCGGTGATCGCAGCGACGCTTTGCGTCGAGGCGAGCCGAAAGCCCGTCTTCCGGTACCGGTTTCCGCACCTCCAAGCCTGCGCTCTGGCCTCTCGCCGCTGTGGGTTGCGGTTGTTTACGCAGTTGTCGCTCCGCCACCGCGATGGCTATCTCAGCTCCCGTCTTGTTATTTTTTCTCAGTTTGCACTAGCTGTACTTTATAGTTGTGTTGGTGTCTTGGCTAACACTGCACAACGCGATGGCAGTAGTGGTTCTGCTGCGGCGCAGCGCTCGCCGCAGGCCTATTCGCAGCCTGACGCACCGTCCCCTTTTCACCCCTTTTTTGACGCTTGCTATCGAGCAAATCACTTAGTTTTTTCTCGTTGACTAAAGCTAGCAACGTCGTTATTTCATCATCTGTCCACATGGTGCGTAGAGCCCGCGAGGATGTCATCGTGCCTAGCGCGCACGTACCGGCCGACAGAGAAAGAGCAACGTCGGAATGATGGGGACAGGGGAAGGGGAGACCGCGACGGGCGGGAGAGGTCACGAGCCGTCAACTCAGCGCGAAGGGTTATACATGCCTATTCTGAGCGCGGCGAGTTCGGTGAACCTACCCCCTGTCTCCGGGTCGACTGGACTCGCCGCGACGACTCTCCGCCCCGACGCCTCTGCTTATACATGGGGAGGGTGAGTCCAGAAAACCTGTTTATTTCGACTCAACGCGCCCTCGTCGGGTAAATGTAAACGGGCCTTATGTCCTCACTTACTTGAAGAATTTACTAAGCCCCGTGAGTCTAAGTACATAAGTCACGCATATTTTAGTGGACATACAACTACGCGACGCGACGTTCTTCTCTTGTCAGTTCCCTTTCATTTTAGTGAGTGTGGGACACGTTTGACCAGAGATATTTTGGTGCTGAAAAAGAGTTCCAAAGTTCGTCGCTCCCAAACACAAACGTTGGCCAATGAGTTTCATCGGTGGGCTTCAACGGTTGATACATAGGAAGGGCGAGAAAAAAAAGTCTAGGTACTTTAGGAACTGCCCTAACTGTGAAGAAACGAAAAAGCTTATGGAATGGGGGCGGGACAAAAAAAAAGATGGGACTAGTGCAATAGTTTGGCTGTTTCGTTTACCGTATATTATGAGATGGTTCCCAAGTAATGTCAATGTCGTATTTAAAACGGCTACGAAGATCCCCGTGTTATCTTTTCATGAGCTGTCAAACGCTCTCTTCTTGTTTATTTGAAATGTAGTGAAACACATGTGGCGTAGTGAAATTCATAGCTACGAGCCTAGATACAATTGATTGGCAATAAAAGCGATAAAAATTTGCTGCCACTTACAGCGAGACTTTACATATGGCAACGCCCAATTCATTCGCATGTACATATTTTTCACGTGACTTGACAGACAGGTTCTCCGTGCTAGTTCATCAGCATGGTGGCAACGACTACTTTTTTTTTATCCCGTTAGAGAGTATTCATGCAGGTGCCGGGGAGGACACCCCTCCATACTGTCTCCGCATATCTCTTGCACTTCCCGCTTTTTTTTTTCTTTCGCCCGCCGCGCCAATGGGACCACAGAGGAACGCGAGGCTCTGCGTATGCAAGATTTTTTGGGCCAGTGGCATGATACTGATAGTGAGCTGTGACCGTTTTCGCTCCGCGCGTACATGCTGGGAGCAAAATTGTGCGCACCGAATAAATCAACTGGCACCCGAAGATGTTGGGCACAGTGACATCAACGCAAAGAATGCATACATAGAAAACCGAATAATTCTGACTTCATGGGAGAAGAACTGTCCGAAAAAACCTAAAGCCGTGTTATCGGAAATTTTAGGAAAACAATTACATTAAACGTCTCTTTCTTCTGCAGATGCGTTTTCTTGAAGATTAGGCAGACCCAGTTATTATTGTGCATTTAGAGCACGATATTGGCCTTCGTTTTTGTTATTTACAATTACGTTTATGGTGCGAATGCGGCTCATGACCTCGTGTCTTCCTTCGAAAGTCGATGTCAACCTTTCCTTCGTTACGAATATAGAACGTGGTCATGGATCGCAACCATGTCTTTCTGAAAGCCCGCCGCTGTTTAGGGTTTCCGCGAGTGCCGTTTTCAATGCTTTCATGGCACTAACCTGCGGCGCTGCAGACAAACATGACTGGATTGCGGCAAAATCTGACCGAATTAGTGAGTGTATGAAATCTATTGAACCATTTTTATGCTGGTGAAGACCTCAAAAGAAAAGGAACACGTCTTAATTGTCTTATTTTCAGAATTAAGGAAGGTCGAAGATACAAGCATTTACTGTGCTTAAGCATAGCGCTTAATTTTGAGGGAAACGAAGAGAGCTTATGGGGCCTCCTTCCGCAAAACTGAGCCATGCATGGTGACAGAAAATGCCCATAGGAAAGAACTTATTTGAAATTTCGGTTTCTCGACAGGCTATCGAAACGCGAGAGGAGTGATTGTTCGCAATTCCTGCAGACCTGGATACGTCTCAGAATAAATAAAGAGGAGTACATAAAGGTTCGGACGTTATAATGACTACGTTAGGTTCTTACCGTACACGCGGGGCCAAGACAAAAGTAATAGATAAAAGAGCGAAAGTACAGACGTGTACACACCACTCAATCAGTGCATGGTTTCACAGTGACCGCTCAGCGCCTTCGAGAATGGTAGAAAGGTTTGTGCGGCTCTGCCAGGGGGGTGCAAGGAGGATGCAAAACAGACGAAGAAGTGCTTTATTGTGCCTGGTGGCAGCCCTGCCAACATATGCGAGGGAGGCAGAAGGGATTTTGTTTGCCTTTCTTGCGCTAAAGGTTGTTAATAATGCCAATGTCTGAGGTATGCGGGCGCCGGGCTCCCGTGAGCAGACCTATTCCTCGGCAGAATTATTGTTAGCTTCATTCTATAGTGAAATATATTAACGCGAAATGTATGGTGATCGGATATGTGGTCGCTAATTGTAGACAATCTTTCACTCAATCAATACCGCTGATTTCAAACCGTCATGAGAAAGCGTTAGATGGGAGAAAAATAAAATAGGAACTGGCAACGCGCAACTTGAGAACTCACGTGCATGTGCGCTACGTACGTTTAAACGTTTAGTGTTCAATGACATTGTATCTAATATTGTTTCTTCTCTACGCCTATTCGCAGAATATTGTGTTATATATAAGGAGATTACCGAACCGAATGACAGTAGCATTCTACAGTCAGATTTGTTAAAACTCACAGAGTGGTGCAACTTGTGGCAGATGCACATCAACGCTGAAAAAACCAAACATATTAGATTTACTTCCGTAGCCAACCCCTCCTCATCCGTCAGATACATAGTCAATAGCACCGTAATTGAGACCGTTTCATCCACAAAATACCTCGGCATTTTCTTTAGTTCCGACCTAACCTGGAACAGTCACATTGAATACATCACCAGCAAATCATCAAAAAACTCGGTCTTTTGAAACGCCGCCTCAGATGCGCAAACTTGAAAACTAAACTTCACGCATATCAAGCTCTGATCAGGCCTTCACTAGAGTATGCGTCAACCATCTGGCATCCACACATGGCAATGTTATCTGATATGCTAGAATCAGTACAAAATAAAGCAGCTCGGTTTATCACCTCCTGTCATTCTCGCCACCAAAGCGTAACATGTCTTAAGCGTTCTCTGAACCTTCCATTGCTTGCCATGCGCAGAAAGTTGTCCCGCCTATGTTTTTTCCATAGCTTATATCATAGTGACTCGTCATTTCCCCGATCATTCATTCACCCGGCTCCCTACGTTTCTGATCGCGTTGGTCATGCACATAAGGTCAATCCAATATATTCACGCACTAAGAAATACCAATTTTCACCTCTGCTGTTATCCATTAACGAGTGGAACGCGCTGCCCTCAAACATCGTCGCTATTACAGAACCCTCCCTTTTCCAGTCTGCAGTACTAACTTACTTAGAAGTTGACAATAATTTGTAACCACCATTGACATTTAATGTGTAACGCATGCTTAGAGAATGTTTATTGCTATTTCTTGAAATATGTTTCCTGTTATGGTGAGCTGCTTACTGTGTTTTTTGCTTATTGTGTTATTAGTAATGTTGCTTGGGCTATCAGTCAGTTTGATTACTAATATTACTCCCTGACATGTTGTTTTACTGATGCTATAGTAACCTCTTGTATGTATCCCCCCTTATGTAATGCCTTCTGGGCTCTTAAGGTATTTAAATAAATAAATAAATAAATTTACCTCGTCCATGCGCAATTAGTCTGCAACCTGTGCAATTTGTTGAAGTCATCTTGTTGAGACTTACCGTGTCTTCCTATTCTTTTCGTAGCGGGGATCAGGGGGGGGGGGGGGCGGGAAACAGGCAGAGATGGATGAGCCCCTTCCACCTACATATTGTTGCTTGCTCAAACTCGCACATTATTTTAACAGTTCAGGTCTTCTGTAGATGGTTAATCTGACCCACCCCCCCCCCCAAAAAAATACCTACACGTGGGTGCTCCCAGGACATACACGTAACTATCGACTTGCAGAGTTAGTCTGACCTGCCTTATCTTCATTGATAAGATGAACTTATATATGGTTGAAAAAAATGCAAGTACGAAAGCTAGTTTTTCGTTAGAGACAACATATATGAACAATAACAGACAATAACGCTAAAAAAGTACAGGGGAATCACAAGAAGTAATTGTAATGCAACTGTGAAGAAAACCGTGCGTAAAGATGACTTGCCACTGGCGGGATCCCAACCTGCAGTCTTCAATTGACGCATCATTCCAAGGTGGCATGCTCCTGGTGGCATGTTATCTTTCCGTCTGCTTGTCTTTCTTCACACTAGCATTACAATTCCTTTTATTAGCACCCCTTTTATACGTTATGAGGCTTTGTTGTCGGTTGTCGCTTATATATGTCAGTAGATCCTGTCCGCTACCCACCTGTTCTCACTTTTAAATGTTAGTAGCTCTTAGGTGCGTTGTCATTTCAGCCACCAGCCCCACCCTTCAGCCGAAAACCATGCATATTTTCTCCTTTCACTGGAAATTTTCTTTTACAAAACTTCGACGTCGACGAATGATTTATTCTGCGAACAATATGCTCGAAAGAAATCAAACAAATCGTATCATTGCATCGACGCGGTCAAAGTTATTCCACGTTAACGTCTTCCCCAAGTACCGCAATGAAGCTTTCATTGATATGCGGGGTTTAACGTACCAAAACCACCATATGATTATGAGAGACGCTGTAGTGAAGGGCTCCAAAATTTGGACCAGCTGGGGTGTTTTAACGTGCCCCCGAACCGCAATGAAGCTTAAAACCATGCGTTCTTTCGAGTAACAAAGCGTCTTCGTGGCATAGATGGTGAAATTTCACCTCTTTCTCAATCGAGAACTGCTCGTAACGCTATTCAAGACATGTAGTGAACGTGCAGTATCACCATACATGAAACACTGCAGCCGCAGTTCAAATGGTAGAAAGCGGCAAGACAACCGCATAAGGTTGTGGTCGACGCAATATTTATTCGTTGGAAAACCAATGCAATTATGACCAGGGCAGTGTTCGGTGCTCTCTCAGCAATTTAGTTGCCTTTTCATTATCTCTTCCCATTCAACCACTTGATACAATAATGTTGTATGTTTTTCATTGTGAATAAACTTTATACATCTCCAAACACATATGGGTCAGTGTTAGGGCAGAATGAAGATTCATTCGATGCTGGCTAATCGTGCCGAGGCTGCTTCTTCATCTTCACCTGCATATGAATGGTTCTTTTGCAAATCTGTACACACCTCTTCCTGATTTTATGCGGTAGTGTAATCTATTTTAGTGTAAATCGGGTAGCCGCGAAGTGAAAGTGGCACGATGCCATTACATTTGTCAAAACAAGTTCTACAGCACACTTCTATGCTCGCCTGCCAACTCTTGCTCCCGTTCCGGACCACCATGTCGCCTCACTTCGCGCGCCACTTATCCCGATGAAAAACAGTGTGAACACTACGTCACCGAGTTATAGAAAAAATGTCATTGTACTGGTTCAGTGTGGAAAAAGTCTTCAACGCCTTTTCCTGGAGGTAACAGAGAGTGAGAGAAAAAAATACCAGAAAGGTAGAGAGGTTAACTAGACTAAGTCTAGTTTGCTACCCTACACGAGGAAGAAGGGAATGAGGGAAAAAAAGATACAAAGAGGAGGAGATACACATTGCATATAACACGCACACCGATCGCACAGTTCAGGTTTCACAGGTGGTCACACGTGGTTTTGGGACGATAAACCCCCCATATCAATCGAAAATTATAGAAGGGCTCGTGTGGAGATAACAGACCTTGCCTCGCTGCCAAGCAACACGAGAATGCTATTAAATACTGGTTCCGAACAAAGAACAAAGTCTTCGTCACCTCCCCCCTCAGTGTGATGTTTGCCGATTGATTTGGGTAGCAGCTTTGAAGAGAGTCAGGCCTTACCGGTACGCCTTGCACATGAAAGTGTGCGCGTGCTAAAGGGGACAAAGTTCACGACCTCCCTCCATCTCCAATTTGAGGCTATTATCCCGCGCCGGGATAAATGTCGGAATCGAGCTGCGCTAAGGTCATTAACCTTGAGTATCGGCAGGGAGGCCAGCACTAGACTGGTGGCGCGCCGCAAAATGGCCTCTGCCGGTCAGTCGTGACACAACTCACAACCCGTGACACTCAGGTCAGCAGCCTTAGAGGTAAATATTGTGTGAATGAAGTGTTCTAGCAGCACAGTAATACATGAAGTTTTGCATTGTTGTTAGGTGTACAGCTGCGGCGTCGTTGCTTGTCGGTTGCACAACGAACTTTAATTTTGCTTCGGATAACCTTTTTTGGAGCGGTCCAGGTTCCACTACTGAGAAATGTTTCGGTCGAGCGAATTCTGACACTTCGGAAGTTGTCTGTTGAAATGAAGTGGAACATAATTACGCTGACGTCATTACAAAATAGAATAAAATATTACCAATGGACGAAATTTATACAGATAAGCCCTTGATCTTGTGTTATGGGCGCTTTAAGCAATGTAGATGATCGAGGTTGATATAGACGGGGTGCATCACACCCACTTCGCATATTTTAGAACTAAAAGTGTTTTTTACACTATCTTGATGGACTTTGTGGCATTGTTTACTTGAACAAGAAAGCTTTTGTCCCAACAAATAACCCAACTTTTTGTTTGCATTGCAACACTCTCATGCAGATAATCAATTGAAGAAAGCTGCCTGCTGAAATGTGACCTATTGTTTTTTGGAAAGAACAAGTGCACTATACCGCTGTCAACCACATAGCTTCCTTAACTAAGCTTTTGAATCGTCCTACGTTGATTTTTTGGATTAGTGAACAAGACAAAGTGATTATGCGCGTTCGAAGATATTTTAGATTGTTACCTAAGAACGTGAGTTTTTGGTTATTCTTTCTACTGCGGTAGCAAATATATGAACACTCTTGGCGGCTTAATTTGCCGCCGGCGTCGCTCTCACTTACCGTGTATATATAGCAAAGGCCTGGGGCAAACGATGGCATGCGGAGCCACACGATTGCCCCAGGAGCGTATGACGAAGGGGCTGAGCATCGGTCATGCTAGTGCTTCTGGCGAGCCTGATCGTGCGTAGTTAGCGAATGTGCTAAGCTAGCTGCCGACATTCTTCGGCATATGTGGCGGCTTCAGCCAAAGTTGTCGATTCTGAAGGGTCTGGGCGGTACAGAAGGATAGGGTCCAAGAACGATGAAGGTTCCCGACCATAAAGAAGAAAGAATAGGGAGAATCCAGTTGTCGATTAAATTGCGCTATTGTAAGCGTAAGTAACGAATGGCACTATGCGGTCGCAGTTCGTCTGGCCATCAGAAAAATACATGGAGAGCATGTCACCCAGCGTGCGATTAAATCGCTCGGTCATACCGTTGGTTTGGGGGTGGTATGCGGCCGTTGTTTGGTGCACGATGTTGCATTCGCGTAGGAGGGCTTCGACATCTTTCGACAAGAAGGAACACCCCCGGTCACTGAGAAGCTCGCGGGGTGGACCATGCCGAAGGACGAAGTTGCGCAGAATGAACAGGCCGACTTCACGTGCAGTGGCCTTGGGAAGCGCCGAAGTTTTGGCGTAGTGCGTAAGGTGGTCCACGGCTACGATGACCCAGTGGTTTTCATTTCGTGTGTATGGAGGGGACCGTACAAGTCAATTCCGATGTGGCTGAAAGGCCGAGAAGGACAAGGCAGTGGCTGGATTGGCCCTGTGGTTGTGTGAGGGAGCTCTTCCGGCGTTGACCCAAGGAACATGAACGGACGTACTGCCTAACAAAGCGGCACATTCCGCGCCAAAAATATCGAATTCGTAGGCAAGCATACGTCTTCACTACACCTACGTGGGCGCATTGCGGATCCGCGTGGAAGGAGGCACAGACGTCAGAACGTAGGTGGCGAGGTATTACCAGCAACCATTTGCGGCCATCAGATACGTAGTTTCGCCGGTACAGAAGACCGTCACGGATGGTAAATTGGCGAGCAGTTCGTCGAAGTAAACGGTTGCCGGTACGTGGAGACGTCTGAGACAGGTACTCTAAGAGAGACGCTATCTATGAATCCTGGCGTTGTTCAGCGGACATGTCGGCCTGTTCAAGCGAAGAACATTCGCAGCTGGAAACAGACGCTGCAACATAATCGTGGGGAAGTGGCGAGTGAGAAAGAGCGTCGGCGTTCGAATTCTTGCAGCCTGACCGATAAATTACACGAATATCGTAATCTTGGAGACGTAGTGCCCAGCGAGCTAGGCGACCAGATGGGTCTTTTAATGACGACAACCAACACGATGCATGGTGATCAGTTACGACGTCAAATGGGCGGCCTCATACGTAAGGTCGGAATTTTGTGATTGCCCAAACAATGGCAAGGCATTGTTTCTCGGTGACTGAAAAGTTCTTTTCCGCTTAAGTGAGGGTGCGACAAGCGTAGGACACAACATACTCATCGAAGCCAGATTTACGTTGAGCAAGAATAGCATCGAGGCCAACTGCAGTAGCGTCCGTATGGATTTCAGTTGGAGCGTCTAGATCAAAGTGGCGTAGGATAGGTGGTGATGTCTGAAGATGGCGTAAAGACACGAATGCTTCGTCGCATGCTTGGGACCACGCCGAGAGGTCTTGGTTGTCGGCAAGTTGCTGCGTCAGGGGTGCAATTATCGTAGCGAAATTGCGCACAAAATGGCGAAAATATGAGCAGAGCCCGATGAAGCTGCGGAGTTCTTTTAGTGTAGCCGGCCTGGGAAAGTCGGCGACAGCGCGAAGCTTGGATAGATCAGGACTGACACCATGCTTGCTAATAACATGCCCTAAAATGGTAAGCTGGCGGGCAGCGAAGTGGCATTTCTTCAAATTCAGCTGCAGTCCAGCGTTAAAAAGACAAGTCAGGACACTTGCGAGGCGGCTGAGGTGGGAGTTGAAGTCCTTTGATAAAACGACGACGTCATCCAAATAGCACAGGCGTGTGTTCTATTTAAAGCCTCTAAGGATGTTGTCCATCAGACGCTCGAAGGTGGCAGGCGCATTACAGAGGCCGAATGGCATGACGTTAAACTCTTACAATCCGTCAGGCGTTACAAACGCAGTCTTGGAGCAGTCGGCTTCATTCATAGGGACCTGCCAGAAGCCGAATAGAAGATTTAAAGAAGAAAAGAACTCTGCTCCTTGCAGGCAATCGAGGGTGTCATCGATTCTGGGCAGCGGATAAACACCTTTTTTGGTGATCTTGTTAAGACGCCTGTAATCAACGCAAAATCTGATGCCGCCATCCTTTTTTTTCACCAGTACAACCGGAGAGGCCCAAGGGCTGCTTGAAGGTTTTATTACACCACGTCAAAGCATATCGTTCACCTGATCATCAATGGCAAGGTGTTCAGCGTGAGAAACTCGATATGGGCGCTGGCGCAAAGGGTTTACCGGTGTCAATTTTTCAAAGGTAGTTTACAGGCTACCGGTGTCGTTTTTGCCAACGATGGCAGACGTGCAACCCAAAGAAGGTTGGCTATGGTCAATTGACATTTTGAAGTGATTAAGTAAAACCAGGAGTAGGGTGCGCTGAGCAGCGGGAAGTTTAGGGTCAATCGATGGGAAAATACCTCCGGAGATGAGGTGGGAGCGGTATTAGAGGTAATGGTGTATAAGTGAGATGATGACAAGTCATCAGGTAGGTGACTGGATGAAACAGAATTAATTTCCTCAAGGTAACCGAGGAGTTTGCCGGGGAAGGAAGCGAGTTCATTATATAAATGGAGCCACGTGAGATTTCTACGGTGACAACTGTGAACGGGAAAAGGAAGCTTTTGCGAAAGCTGAAGGTGTCGGAGGGGATAAACAGGGCGGTGACAGAGGGTGCGTCGTCGAAGAAGAGTGGCACATGAACACAGGATAGAGGAGGGATATGAGTGTCCGCAGCTACGGTGACTCGGGAAGATAGCGGCTTGAAAGAAGGTCCTTCAGACGTCAGCGCTTCACACAGGGGAAGTTCACACATCGTCGACAACTCTAGTTCGACACACGCACAGTGAACGACGGCATAATGAGCGCCGAGAAAGTCCCAGCCTGAGATGATATCGTGTGAATGGGGAAAACACAACGAATTCGACTACATACAAAATATTTTGGATTACCAGTCGAGCTGTGCACGCCGCAGAAGGTTGGATGTGATGCGCAGTGGCCCTGCGGAGAGAGACATCAGAAAGCGGCAGCATAAGCTTCTTCAACTTGCGGCACAGTTCACCCCTTAGCACAGACATGGCAGCACCAGTATCAACGAGCGCTTTCGCAGGTACACCATCAATGTGCACTGTTATTTCATTAGCAGGTAAAAACGGAGGCCTTAAATGTTTCGATATGTGCGCAGCTCTTGCCTCGGGAACTGTGATGGTCAGTGTTCCGTTTGGGCGGGTGGTGATCAAGGAAGTATCAGAGAAATACAGCGGCGCCGTGGTGAGGGCGACTGATTCCTGTCGAAGCCGCGGCGACGTGGCAGCGACTGATCCGACGTGGGGGGGAACGAAGACGTCTGTGGTGGCTCTGGACAATAGGAGTCGTACGTCGCCTCACCAGCAGTTGGGTTGTAATCCCGACGACGGCAGTGGCGTGCTACATGACCAGGAAGCTGGCGGAAATAGCAAATTGGCCTGTTGTCTGGAGTGCACCAAGGGTTTGTTGATGGTGGTGTGAGGTGGCGAAGAGGATGTGGGTAGCGACGGGTAGGTGGACTTGCTGCGTAGAAAGGACGGGGTTATCTAGCAAGATATGTGACGGCTGGTAGTGACCGCGGCGGTCGTCTAGCGGCCTCAGCGTAAGTGAGAGGGGCGGCGATAGGCGGAGGATTGTATGTGGGAGACAGGGCGTCAGAAACTTGCTCTTCGATTGCCTTGCGGTGCGTTGGGGTCAGCGTGTGTGCAATGGTCGGGACGTACGGCACAAGAGACAATTGGCGCGAAACTTCTTCTCGGACAAACTGCTGGATTTGCTGCAATAACGTGGTTTGTTCGGAGGAAACAGCGCCAATGGTTAACCCAGATGTAGAGGTCGTGCCGAGGTTTGGACGTCGAGTAGAAATCCGCTCTCTCCGTGACTCGTGGAAACTCTGACAGTGCTGAATAAGCTGGGCGAAAGTTTGCCGGTTTTTCGCAACGGGCGTGTGAAAGGCATCGTCCTCGATACCTTTTATGATGTGCCGTATTTTGTGAGTGTCAGATATGTCGGGATCGATACGACGGCAGAGGTCCAGAACATCCTCAATATACGAGGTAAAGGTCTGCGGCAGCGCAGGCGCTGTTCAGCGCGGAGCTTCCGAACAGCGGGTCGGCCAAAGACTTCTGTGAAGCACGTCTTGAAGGTTGCCCAAGACGATATTTCCACTTTGTGGTTGTTAAACCACAGTTCTGCCACACCAGCGAGATAGAAATTGGGGTAAGCGAGCTTGTCTATGTCATCCCACTTATTGTGGGCGCTTACAGCGTTATACTACGATAGCCAGTTTTTGGCGTCTTGGTCGTCGGTCGCATTGAAAATCACTGGATCTCGCTGTCGTGGCATTCCGGAACAGGTGACAGATGGGATTATCACTGCAGGGGGCTGGGTCATGTTGTCAGGCATTGGCGAGGCGAGGGTCTGAGGTAGAGTCCGGGAACGAAGTTCCAGTTCGAGACAACCAGCAGTCTCCACCAAATGTAAGAATACTGTTAGACGCACGCTGGGGAGGAGCAACTGTTTATAGGACCTAACAGCACCAAGACCGCAACCAGCGGCTTCAGCAGCAGCTGCAGCAGCACTAGCCTCCACCACAACAACAAACATCTTCTTTGTTGTTTTTAGAGCCCGTATTTTTCACTGCTATATATATATATATATATATATATATATATATATATATATATATATATATATACATGAAAACACAAGAAAGAAAAAAAATATCCTTGAAGAATACTGCGGCATGCGGAATCGAGCGTAGGACCTCTGAATTGTGAGTGCGAGGCGTTAGAAACTGAGCCATGAAGAAACTTTTTTTCTTTCTCTATCGCCTGTGAACATGCAGCATTCACAAACAAATATACATCAAACAAAGGGCAAACATTAGCAGACAAATAAGAAGAGGTACATGCCTCAAAGTTCAAAGGCTTTCTAAAATTCCTCCGTCAATAGAAGACTTTCTACTCGATGAAGCCATTGGGGCACATGTTGAACTGTTTATGATTCCGTGAATGAACAGACAGATCGAACGCAATATTTTCTAACCGGCCGTACATTAACATCAAAATGGCGGTGCGCCATGCTGATGTTAATGTACGTCTGGTTAGAAAATATTGCTGTAGCATTACAATGGGTCGAAAGGTATTCCTCCTTCATTTGATACTGGGAGAAATCTGATGCTGTAGGCATCAAGATGTAGATTCATTTTCAAAGTCCTTTGGAGAACACCTAAAAAACAACTGCATCCGAGCAGTCAAGGAAAACATGTTCGATTGTCTCCAGTTTGTTGCAGAGAAAACGGTCATCAACCCAAGGAAAGAATAAGCCTTTTTCATGCATCCATGTTTTCACTGACGATGTACCAGTGTGCAGTTCAAAGAAAAAGGATTTCGCTCCAGGTGATACTTTCATTTTTTTTTTACCCGGCTTAAGGCATTCTGGTCTGTGCCGACATGGTATAATGTTTTATATAGGGGAGCAGGAAGAACTGTTTCTACTAGACCTTTGTATAACTTTGTACACGACACAGTACTGAGATATTCCATGAAAACGTGTTTTTGAGAAGCGAAATGAATCAACTGCTTCTTTCGGGTAACCTGTGATGATTGCTGTCATGTAACCAGATGCCACCACAAATTCTGGCAACAGTCTCCCAAACCTCATTTGTGTAACAGTACGTATGAATGGGTCTCAATTCTTTCGAAAAAAATATGAACCGATGAAGTGACGGAGGTACAAATGACACAAACCAAGCCCCCCAGATTGAACCCACCTGAGTAGCTCTGTTATACTTGTTCGCTCGCAAGAAGAACCACACAAGAAAACAGCGAAAATTCGGTGAAGCTTCTGTACATTCACACGTAAAAATGCAATACTCGGAGGACATACCAGAGCCTACTGGCAAAAGAAAAGCTACAAAACGTCACTCTGGCCAAAATTGATAACTGGAAACCTTTAAGTTGCTCAGCTTTTTCTCGTAGCTCCACGACCTGACGCCACCAGTACGGTTCTCTGTCACAATAATATTCCGATGAAACGCCGAGGTAAGAAGGTAATTAGGATGTATTTTGAGTGCCCCAACCAGCTCGCGTCGGATATTGGAGATCTTGGATGATCTAGTGTTGTGTTCGGGAGTTCACGGCGTTGTAGATAATAGAGAGTTTTAGTACTGCGTACGCTGCGTACGTGGCGGCGTTGCGTACGTAAGGACGCCACGTTCTGCGCAGTGCGCATGCGCAGACCGCAACGCGCACGTATCGCGTTACGTACGCAGCTGCTACGTACGCACGCATGAGATGCGTGCGTGCGTACGTATGAGGTGACCGCGCCGCTCTCGAACAAGTACGCGACAGCGCGAGACTGCGTTTTGCAAAATGGCGGCATCGAAGGCAAGCACCGACCGGCTCTGTGGCTTAAAATATGGCCATAATCTGGCTATAACACTTGGATTGGCTCACGTTGGCTGTCAACAACACGTGCTCCTATTTTGATCTACCAGATGGCGCAACAGGCTTCATGCTCGTTACGTACGCGGGTACTACGGCGTACTAAAAGCCGATTAGTGGCAAACGACGCCACGTAACGCAACGTTTTTAGAACAATTCAGTTTCACAGCTCCGCTCCCGAGGCGGCCGTGGTGGTGGTCACGCGAACTAGTGGCGCTGCAGTCACGCTTTTCTTCACTTGCTCCTGATCGGGCGCGCGGACAGGCGGGTGCTTTGGCGGGCGCGCGTCGTTCGAAGCGATTTCGTTCCCCACACGTGCGCCTCAATCTTCCGGTTTCCGAATGTTCGCTTTTTTGTTGTGAAAATGCCTTCGTGTTTTGCGCCGGGATGTACGAGTGGCTCCAGAAATGACGCCGCAAATCATAATTTTTTTACCCCACCACGTAAGGCCACGGAGTTTAAACAATGGGAACACATGCTGCACCGCAAGGACAGGCGCCTCACGCAAAAGTCCAAGGTATGTGAGAGACATTTCGAAGAGCAAGACATTGTAAAGTATTTCAAGCATGTTGTAAAGGGCCAGGAGGTTTTAATTTCCCGTGGTAACTGGAAGTTAGTGCCAGGAGCGTTGCCGCGTCTCTTTCCTGGCTTGCCGGAGCACATATCTAAGCCAAGAACAACGACATGCACGCGAAAATCACCGAAAAAGCGGAACGAAATCGGCTTGGAAGCATCGACGGAAAGTGCGTCTTGTTCGAGTGGCTCGTGTGGAGAGGCCTCTTTGTCCTCAGGCGATTCGCTTGGAGGAGTGGGCATCACGCCACCACCTAGCACCTCAGCAACGAACTCCTCCGGTGTTTGTCTGAACGAACTGGTGACAGTGCCGTTACCTAGTAGGGACTGGAAGCTTGAACTCATCGTCGATGAATGTTCTGGGCAAACTTGCGGTGTTTTTTTCGACAGGCGACTTGTGGCAGGGGAGCTCAAAGTGAGCAAGGCCGTTATTGTTAAAAATGATGGTAGCTGTGTTGTGAGCGGTTACAACAAGATGCACAAGCAACTGCATAAGACTGTAGACAGCACTGCTAGCGTCGAGCACCTGCTCAATGAGACAGATAGCTTGAAAATCTGTTCAGGCATTCAGGTAGCTCACACTGGTGTGACAGGAAAATTAGAAAATGTCCATCACAAGCTGTGTTCTGTCCTCACAACCCGACCTGTATGTGCTCGGGTGCCTACGCCTCCAAAGGCGAATGCGAGCAAGAAAGCCAATCAAGGCAGCGGTGAACAAAAGCAAAAAAAAATTCGAAACTTGACCAAAAAAGTTTTCCGAGCTGCAGCTGCAAGGGAGAAGGGGAAGCAAGAAATCACACTGCTCAAACAGGAGCTTGCGAAGGCTTCCTACCAAGGAATAGAAAAAGCTTTAAGTTGCCTTCCTCACTTGCAACGCCTGGCGAAATCACGAAAACAATAACGCGCGAAGAATGCTGTGCGTTGCTCACAGCTTCTCCCGATCAGTTCAACTCCGAGGAAACACAGCTCAACCAGAGGCGCCTGACAGAGTTGAGGTCATTCAAGCCAGGATGCCTTCGAGAGGCCTCATTTAGGCTGTAAGCATTAATTAAGGAAGTAGAAGAGGTTGTGCACGATACGCTTGAAACGTCGGCAGTGTGTTCGGGGATATTTTCTGGATGGTATTGGACAGGCTTCATGCGACTGCACTGCCTGCAATTGTTTGTAATGAGCACCATGAATTCCTCACCGCAAAGATAATCAAATGCTATTGTTTGATGCGCATGCACTTCTTCTCTCGAAAGAAGAACCGTGAACTGCTTGTCACGGAAAAAGTTCAAAATGCAAGAAAAAAAGCTAAGCTGCTTTGAGCTGCTTTTCTTGCTCAGTGAACGATGCAATACTATTCTGTATGTGCAAGAAAATATATGTTCCTTCTGAATTTGCCATTTTTACTTTCTCAGTATTATTATTCTCACCATGTTATCTTCAAATAAGATTCACGGGAATAGGAAAGGAAAAAAACACCGAAATCAGATTGACGAGTCTGTTCGGTAAACGGCGCATGACTATGTGGCATCAGAAACGAGCACTATGCTTTTAAAAAGTTTTACTGCATCTACGTTTTCTTTGAAGGGCGTCTTTTTTTTTTTTTACAGTTATGCTCGCGCGAGGCCGCCTATGCCCACATAAGAATGTACTGGCGACGGTAGCTATAGATGGAGCCCAGACACGTAATTCCACCAGATGAAAATGGGCGCAGCAACAATGAAATGCATGTATACGAAGAAACTGCTGCTTTGGCTCGAACTGTTCCGCCAGCAAAGCGAAACGCTTTGAAATGCGAGCGGTAACACGGCCGCGCCGCACCGCGTTTCCTCCGGTGTAGCAGACGACGCGCAGAGTGCGGAGCAAAGCATGCCTACAGCGCCCCTAGCGGCCGCGACACGCTATGCGGCCGCGCCGGATAGTGGGCGCCTATGGGAAGCTGTGAAACTGAATTGTTCTAAAAACTTGACGTAACGCAAGGCGCTTGCGTGATGCGTACGTAGCACCATTCCGCAGTACTAAAACTCTCTAATGTCGCGGAGGGCGCTGTCTGGCGCTACCATCTAGGCACGTAGAGGTAAGAGGTGGTACCCAGGTGGAGTTCCGATGCACGGAGGTTGATTGGGTTCTGACAGTAAGTATATTGTTGTACGTATTGATGCGTAAACGGTCAGTGGTGCGGGCGGCTGCGTAGTCGATGGTGGCGAGACTGCAGAGGGTTTAGAGAAGGACACCGTTATTCGCAGTGTGGAGGTCAAGTCCCCATCCCGGTATGAAGATGATTTTGAAGTCCTCCGCAAGAGGTCGAGGGAAGGGACCATGACGAGGAAGAGTGGGAGCACTGGGGGTGGTGTTCGGCGGTGGAGTACTCTCCTCCAACGGGGTCGAGGAAGGCGGCGTCGAAGTAGTGGGCTGGTGGGTCGCGGGTGGGCGGTGTGCTTTCACTGCAGGAATCCAGCATGAGCCGATTTGAAATTCAGCTGGGGTAATAGATTCGCTGTCGACTTGACACTTCATGTAGGCGGCTTGAAGATTTAAAAACACTTTCGGTGAATGCGGCGAAACGCGAGGGGCGTCGGCCGCTGTTTTGGCTAAGAACGTGGCTGCGCGTTACGCAGGGGCGCTTAGTGGAGTAGCGCACGAGAGCCTGAGCGCATCGGCGGCGTGGCAAAGCACAAAAGTGGTTCAGAATTCTTTAAAATGGGCGTGATTCGTCTGTGGAAACTTGCTCACGCCCTTCCATGTCTTTATAGAGTGCACTGCAGCATATTTCCTCTCTTACCTGCTTTCCTTCAGCCTTTACATGATGAGGAGCTGTGTGGTGATGCTCTCCGCGATGGACCACCCGAGGTTTTCCGTGCTCTGATACAGCGGGCCCGGCTCGTCACTGGAGTCGTCCTAGGGACCCCGGACTAGGGGTTCCTCCCACGCCCTCCTTCTTCATGCTTTTGTGAATAAAGACGTTTTTATCTCTCTCTCTCAGCTCCTAGCCGCTTTCGCTCCTCGGTACGTTTCTGATCCTGCGTCTGCACCAACCCGCATCCAGAAGCAGAACGACTGAGCCACGAAGGAGCACCTTTTTCGACGTTCAAACGGGAAGCTATTTATGACTACCACTCACCGTTGGTGACGGACATCAAGGATGAAGGGGGGGGGGGGACTATCGTGTTTTCAGCAGTACCAGCAAAATGGCGCAATGAGCGCGCGTCACCACAGTCACACATCGCCATGACGCGGCGGTGCATGCTCTCATTTCCCACGCGTTCTTTGGCTCAGGAGAGGGAGCAAGGTGGACGCTTACGCGTGTGCCTATGTCGTGGGGGTGGGGGTGGGGGACAATCGTACGTTTTGGCTGGTCTTGGGTTTTCACCAGAGCGATTATTTTGTAGTTACCGGGCGCACACAGGCCCCTGCAATCGTGGCACAGTATCCGTTTGCGAAAAGGGGCCCGCTTTTGAGACACAATAAAGTAACAACTGAGACGCTTATTCACGTTCATTCATACCTGTGAGTACGTTTTGGGTGTCATTTGAGCGTGAGAAACACGGGGCATGTTTCATCCCGCTTGCCACTCTGCGCGTGACCTTCCCAAACTGTTGCTATCGCGTTCATTGCTTCGCCTTTTCGGCAAAGCTGTGACTTTGAAATGCGGAGCATTTCAACGAACTTCGGTGACTTTGAGCGTATCTATCTATCTATCTATCTATCTATCTATCTATCTATCTATCTATCTATCTATCTATCTATCTGCATACAACATTTAGCTCTCCTGGCCGTTTCGATAATGATATCGATAGCAACCTTCGTATGGCATAACATCACTGTATGCATAGCATATCTGACTCGTCAAAACATGAAGATCATGACAAGTATGTCATGAATGTCATGATTTACATTCTATGGCCCTGCTGCTCTTGTGGTGATTTCGTTCACATGGCGTGTTTAAAACTGGTATGGTATGGCATGATTGCGTGTCGAACACGAGCGACAGACACCAACATGAAGATGTTGACATGCGTGTCATGTAACATGACTACATGCCACGCTCATGATGCGCTTGTGGCCATTTCGCTAGCGTCACATATACCAAATTGGGTATTGCAGTACGTCAATGAATGACGAAGATATGTGACTGGTGCAAACATGATAATCATGAGATGCGTGTCATCTAACAACATCACTACAGGCCACGCTCGTGATGCGCTGGCGGCCGTTCCGCTAGCTTCACTTGTACCAAATTTGGCATTACGGGACGTAAACAGATGACGAAAGTATGATACTAGTGAAAACATGATAAACATGAGATGTGTGTCATACAACATGACTACATGCTACGTTCATGATGCACTCGTGGCGGTTTCGCTAGTTTCACATGTGCCAAACTCGGTTTCATGCGACGCGAATGAACGACCTAGGTAAATGACACATCTAAACATGATAATCGTGACACGCGCGTCACGTAACAACTTTACTACATGTCACACTGATGATGCGTTCGCGACCATTTCGCTAGCTTTAGATAGGCTAAATTTGATATTACGTGACGCCAATAGATGACGAAGGTATGTCACTGGTGCAAACATTACCATTTCATCAATACCATTTCATTATTGGTATTGATACCAAACTTGGTATGGCATAACATGACATAACATGCCTGCTTTCTGAGCACTAAGTTCCGTATTGAATTCCAGTTTTCACACAAAGTACTGTAAGGACAGAGCTCGCACCCTTTCAAACGTTGTTTGGGAAGAGAGAGAGCGAGAAAAACAACTTTATTTAAGCGAAAGAAAATCACAGAGGAATGACAAACAATCCGTGCCTGGCCGCCACCACCTCAGCTTGCTCTATGACACGGAGCTGTACTTCTAGGCTCGTATCCAAGAGTACTCTTTTCCATGCCTCGGACGAGGGAGTGGTCAGGAGATCAGACGGGGGTGGATCCTCGCTGCAGTCCCATTGTATATGAGAGAGGGAGGCAACGGAGCCACATTTTGAGCAATGCGGATTGAACAGATCAGGGTAAACGTGTGCGTATACCCGCGAGAACAGAAATGAATTCGTTTGGAGGCGGCGCCATGTGATTTCTTGTGGTTTGGTGAGTTTTGGATGTGGCTGTGGTTTTGTTCGACGTGCGAGGCAATAATGCTGAGCGATTTCGTGACAAGATATGATGGGCTCGCCGTTGTTCTCTGGGTTCGTGGCGGGGCCCACCGCTCGATTGACGAATTCTCGAGCTTGTCGATGGGTGGCCTCATTCTCCGGCTTTTCTGCGTGCGCCAGGACCCAGATAAGATACATGGGAGGGGGATCCTCGTCTTCAAGATAGGCGAGGGACTCAAGAAGCTGTAAGGTACCGGGAGCAACGGTACCGCGAGCGAAATAGAAGATAGGGGTTTTCGAATCGCTGATGATCGTAGTGAAACCGGAGGACACCGCGAGAGCTATGGCTGCTTCCTCGGCTTCGGCAGGGAGGAGGGCATGAACAGAGCCCGCTACTCGCAAGATTGAGTACGCGCTTAGTTGAGAGAGGTAGCTGGCCGCGTCAACGTAGGCCACATCTCACCGCGAGGCGTAGTCGTCGTGTAAGGCTGGGGCTCGTGCTCGCTGTCTACAGTCGTGGTGTCCTGCAAGCATGTTTTTCGGCAGTGGTTTGATCAGAAAACATTGACGTAAAGTCGGAGGTATAGAGATCGGGTCTGCGCCCGATGGCGGGGCGGCGAGACCTATTACAGGGAGTATCCAGTGGCCGGACTTGCTACCGCGAAATCTCTGAATTTGTGCTGTGCGATGCGCTTCTATCAGGCGTCGACAGTGTTGTGGATGCCAAGGCTGAGGAGATGTGACGTAGAGGTCGTGCGAATGAGTCCAAGAGTCATTTTGTACACTTTGCATATAAGTTGCCCCGGTTTGTCTTTATCGCATCCCAGTAAGCGCAGGTATGGTAGCGCGTACGTAAGACGAGCTATGACGAAGGCGTGGATGAGCTGGAGTAGCTCTTTTTCTTTCATGCCTTGCTTTCGAGAGGACACGCGAGCAATGAGGCGGGTTCTTTGAGTGACGGAAACGGTTAGGTGTTCCAGTGCAATTGTGTTCCGTAGATTTGATTGAATGAATAGGCCTAAAATGCGCATGTGGTCAAATTGTGCTACGGCTACACCGTTGACATAGATTTGGATGGCCGGTTGGGGAGGACACTTGTTTCGACGGCGGTCGGGAGGACGAAGCAGCAAGAGCCCCAACTTGCTCTCCGAGCACGTGAGGCCTGCCTGCGTCGCGTGGCTAACGACGGCGTCGGCCGCACGCCGGAGGGTCTCCTCTATCGCGCCGTCTGAACCCGTAGTCGTCCACAGCGCCACGTTGTCTGCATAGATAGTATGACAAAGGCCCGGGATGCCACCAAATGAAGAAGGCAGCGTGCGCATAGCAAGGTTCAATAGAAATGGAGACAAAACCGCTCCTTGAGAGGTGCCTGTGTCTCCGAGTGTGAGGTCTTTAGAGGCGGAGCCACCGGCTAACAATATTTGAACGGTACGGTTCGAACGGAAGTCACATACGTAGTTATACGTACGTTCACCCGGATCAATGGTGGGAATGTTTGAGGCGATGGCTTCGTGTCGCGCCGATTCGAATGCCTTAAGAAGGTCTAGACCGAGCACGGCACGAATGCCGGTCTTCGGCGGGATACGAAAGAGGTCGTGGTGTATTTGGACACGCGGGTCTTGCGTCGAAAAGTGGGCGCAAAAGCCGAGCATCGTGGGAGGGAGAAGGTCATTTTCTTCAGCGTTGGTCTGTAATCTGGCAAGGACAACGTCTTCTATTAGCTTGCCAATGCAAGATGTGAGTGATATGGGGCGTAGGTTACGGTTGTAAATTTTCCTGCCTGGTTTGGGAATAAATACGAGCCTCGCGTGTCTCCACTCTTGTGGTATGTGTCCCGAGTGCCAGCACTCGTTAGCGTGCCACATGAGCGCAGCCACCGATTTCACGTCGAGATTTCGGAGGGACTTGTTGCTTACGCCATCAGGAGCAGGCGCCAACGTGGTGCGAAGTTTGAGCATTGCGGCGTAGATTTCTGCCTCCGTAATATCTTCGTCCAGTCGGGGATTCGGTTTGCCACTGTACGGGGGTAAGCACTCCAGCGGCGCATGCGGCTGGGCGAGGTTACTTGCAACGATGAGCCAACTCTTCGAGCAGCTCGGCGTCCGTGTCATGGTCCCGATGTAGCAGTCGGAGAAGCTGTTTTGCGCAGGCGGCTTGGACGCACAGGGATCGAGCAAGTGTCGTGGAAGGTGCCACGTTCTCTTGGAGCTTATCTGCCCGTTGAGATTGTCACACAGCTGACCCCTCTGCGGTCTCGCGAGGGCGAGGCTGTGGTTTTCAATTTCGTGCGCTATAGCTTCGATGCGGTGGCGTAATTTCTTGTTGTGACGCTGCCGGTGCCACCTGCGCATGAGGCCTGCGTGTTCGTCCCACATGTGGAGGAGGGAAGTATCAGTTGTGGGTAAGTCGGTGGTCGTCTCCACTTCACGGTTTGCGACTTGAACATGCCCTTGCAAGAAAGCGATCCATTCATTGATGTCCGTAATGGTGTCGGAGGCTTGTTCTTCACGCAACTAGCGGGATTTCGGCCAATCGGTAATGCGAGCTGTGGGTTTTGGCTTCTAGCTGAGGCGCGTTTGAATTGTTATCGCGAGGATGTTGTGGTCACTGCTCACTAAAAGGCCCGTGTTGTCCCAAGTATCACGCGTAACGTTCTTGCTCAGTGTTTGGTGCGGCGATGTGTCATGGCACACACCGTTGCCTATGCGCGTGGGTGGCTGATGCGGATCTTTAAGTAGGGTGAAGCGAAGGTCTTGTACTAATGATCACAGCTTTCTTCCTTTCGGATCCGTGTTTGTGTAGCCCTAATCGGGATGTCGGGCGTTAAAGTCACCGAGCAAGAGCAGCTGCGCGTCTCTAACGAGAGCGATCATCTCAGTGAAGAGGTGAGAGAAGTCTCCTGCTTTCTCACGAGGTTAACTGTACACATTCAGGACGAAGAGAGACTTGCCTGTGCGTTTGCGTGGTAAAATCTCTACGATCGTATGCTGAATGCCCGTTGCTTCCAATTCGTGCTGTACAGCTGTTAGGCTGTTGTGAACGAACATGGATGTGCAGGGGGAAGCATGCGTATCAAGCTGATGGTAGGCCACGTAACCGGGGAGGATGGAGAGACTAGACATCTCTTGCAAGGTGATAACATCCGGGGCCAGTTCCGTCGCCTGCGGATAAGCTTGCAGTTTCTGTACGAGCTGCTGCAGGTGGCTCCGTTTCTTACGGTACCCCCAGCAGTTCCACTGCCATGGTGAGTGTGGGACACGCCATGATTAAGCTATTGCGGGCTTGGGGCCCGCCTGCAGCGTGGCAGGTTGGTCGAACGTGGACGGATGCTCGCAGCACTCGAGCCGCGCATGGATTTCGGCAGTGGTTGACTCCGTGTAACTTTTGAGACCATTCAGTGAATTATTGGTGGCCTCTGTACAACTCTTCAGGGCGTTCAATGAGCCCACTTGTTGCAGAGCACTGAAACGGACTTCGAATTTTACGTCTAGGGTCGCGAGAGCCGCAAATACTGTTTTAGAGACCACCTTAGCGATATCGGTTTCGGCATGAAGGGACGCGGTGGAGGTGTTTGCTTCGTGCTTACCCGCGGGCTGTGATAGCGGCTGGCATGGGGAATGGACGTGCTCCATTGGTGCCGACATGGTCGCGGCTGGTTGCTCAAGAGTTTTGTCAAGCTTTGCTTCTAATAAGGGGATGTATTGTGTGAGGTTTTCTATCTACGACGTTATTTTAGAGAGCTGAGAGTGCTGCGAGGAAAGTTGTGCCTTAAGTGAAGTGTTCTCTCTGACCAACTCCCTCACCTGTGAATCCTGTGACGACGTCGGTGACGATTTGAGCAACGCTGAGGGTCCTTGGGCCCAGGAAAGCTTCTTGGGACCAGGCACAGATGATGGCTGTGACAATCCCAGGGACGAACCAGGGGAGGAGGAGAGAGGCGACGAGGACGAGTTGAGGAAGCTAGCACAACGGGACCGCGATCGGGACTTGGACAGTGATTTGGACCGCGACTTGGACCTGGACTTGGACCGGAGCCTGGACCGGGACCTCGACCGGGACCGGCCACGGTTGCGGGGTCCGGAATGGTCGGTTTGTTGCTGCTGCTGAGGCTGGCCGAGAGGCGGGTACGACTGCTCTTGGTATGGTGAGTGACTAGTGCAAAGGGATGATGGCAGCGGCAGTTGTGGCTCTTCGTCGGGTGCTTGTGCCGGTGCGTGGCCGGACGGGGTAGGCTTCTTAAAAGGCCAGTTTTGACAATTTTGAGCTGATAAGCGCAATGCGCAGACGAGGCTCTCATGATCACGTCTGCCAAAATTTGCAACGCTACGCACCGCGGAAATAAGTCAAAATTCAAGATGAACGCTGCTCCCCCTCCCCTCTGCCGGCGCACGCATAGAGAATGAGGGCATGACGTGGACGTATGAATGGCCCTATATACGTGGCAATGCAGTGACATTGGTCATCTACGTAGACGACTCTGCTCGGACGTTGTCAGCAGTATACCACGTGACATGGCAAAAATTATTTAACACAACATGCGTAGTTTTCGTATTTGTTGCTTTAAGAGATAATTGAAACATGAAATAAATAATGAGACGCAATAAAAAATTGTTCGCGTTTTTCTTTCATTATTTCCCGTGAAATGCTACGAGATGCGGGGCTAATGTGCCACCGTTTCGAATGGGTTCGTGACCCCGTGGTCAGCGCATTGAGCAGACGATCGCCAAAGAACGCTCCTACGCCGTCGCGCACTCATTGTGCTCATCTACTCTACCGCGTCTAAGCCAGCGTTTCCAAAGCATCCCGCTGAAACAGGCAGAAGACAACAAAATAATGCTGGTCAACAAAGCGACGCTGCTCGCGTGCTCGGGAAATGGACTGGAAATGGAAATGGGCACTTCATGTGCACTTCACCTGTTGGTCGGATGCCGGAGAGGGTGGGGAAGGGATTTGGCTTGCGAAGGCTACGTGGAGGAGTGGCAAGGGTTTCGAATTTAGTCGGCGTTGGTTTCGAGCTCGCCTCCTCTCATCCTCGTTTCACGCCCTTTCAAAAAACCTGTTTTCTCCACTCGTGATGAACTGATTCGAAAATTTTTGTGGCAAAATGTTCCTCATTTGACACCCAACAAATTGCACTGTCTAGCTAAAATTCGGTGTGTGGCCTTGTGAGTGGCCCTTTAACGAAACGGTATTTGCAGTTCGAACTGTTCGTTGCATGACAGCTCTTACAAACGATACAGTGGACACGGCATGTCGGCTGAGTGCCCTGTGGGATCGGTGGGTGTTTCTCGCCACAACACGCACAGTGGTTGTGTTTTGGATGAGGGCAAACGTCAGTTCTATGACCCACCTTGCGGCATTTAAAGCATGCTTCTGCTCTTGGGTAAAAGTGGTAGAGGCGAATGTAGACGCCGTAATAGAAGATCCATCGTGGCAAACAATCTCCAAGCATGGTGACGAGTACGCGGTTGGTCCGTCCCATGCGACGGCCACCCATGACAAGCATAGCGGGGTTGCCCTCTTGCAAGTCCTTCAATTATTCTTCATCAGTAAAGCTGTCATGGGTGTTGAGCATGACACCGCGAAATGCATCATCGGGTGGTGGGGCGTAAACATGGAATTCGATGGTCCGAACTATGATCTGCAGTGACGTGATGCGAAGGTAGGCTTGTGCTCGGATGGATTCTCGCACACTAAGGGTGAAGGTGTTGTTTGTGGGGTGAACCCGTACTTTATCGCTGGACGGTGGTGGCTGGTTTGGTAGCAATGCGGCCTTCAGTGGGGCTTCGTACATTTGCCATGGCGGCAGCTTCGTAAGCTCGACGGGAATTTTTGGCCATCCCATGATGTGGATGGCGTCAGGCGGCGTCCTAGGTAGTGGACCGTGTCTTCGCAGGGGCGGCGGGCGCGGTTTCAGGTCATTACGTGGGAGCATCGCTTGCTGGGCGCCGATCAGGTGCAGCGTTTCCTGGCGGAGCTCGAGGTGTCTCTTCTCCTGGGCGCGAAAACAAGGCGATGGCTGCCAAGTGCCGTCCGACCATTCTTCTGCCGATATCGTGGTTCCTTCAAACATGTACTACATGCCGGGGGCGACCGGGCGTGGCAGGAACGCGGGCAGAAACGCTAAAGCACTGGCAAAAAGCCTACGCGAAAGAAAGCGGGAGCGTCGCAAGAGACGCAAGAGCGTCTTTCACAGTCACGAGAGCAAAAAAACGCACGTCCGCCTTTTTCGACAGATCGAGAGATATACCAGCATAATCTGTTTGTGGAGATATACCAGCATAATCGGCAAAAGCGAACACACTGACAGCGGTGGCACCAGATTCAGCCGGCTGTGGAAAAAAAAAGACGAGACACGTTGGGGTATGTACCGAATCGCTGCTGCTGCTCTGTCTACTTCCAGTGTTCTCAGCGATCGTAATCCAAACCAGGTGCTCGATGAACGTGTCCTCGTAGTGGTCGTCAAGCTTCATCGAGCTGCACGAGTAGTTTGCAATTGGAGTCAGCGCGAGCCAACGCTGACGCTTTTGCCGTCGTGTTGCATCAGCCGCCGGCTATTCAGATGTGTTTTTTTAGCTAGTCAGCTGTGAAGCGGAAAGAGAATCCGCTTTAGCCTGACAAGAGAATCGAACCAATTTTCTCGTTCAGGCCTTGCACCGTGGTTTTCAGGCAGCTTAGGTGGGGAAGCGAGTGAATTCCCAGTGAGTTTTGCCGTTTTTACTTCGGAGAGAACAAATGTCGAAGCTGAACCCAGCGTGATCCCTCGACCAGCTGATAAGGTTACAGGAGTGCACACACACACGAAAAAATATAACGCGCAATGTTCATTCGGAGTTACTTACCATGTGTTCTCCGCTTTAAATGTGGATAACACCGACGACTCCGTCCCGGCGGTAGCTGGCTCCCTCGACGAACCAACGCGACGCACTTTCGAACGCTCCGAAACATGATTCCGAAGTACAGACGATCGCGTAGTCCGAACCGCGCTCTCCCCGTGCGTGTGTGTCGTTCTTCATACGCTAGATTGTAAGGCGCGGCTTACGAACTTTGCGAAGTACGTTGGCGTGGCGCGGGCTATTTCGAAATTTCCTACTGTCATATCTTTTGCCACGTTCACGGTTAGGCTTAGAACGTATATTCCCGCTTATTTGTACTTGTCCAAATGGGCGAATTCGGATACACCCTTTTGCCCCGCGTCATTCTTTTTTAGTCACTGCTACTTGAGACTGATTCAACTTCCATATTTTCCTATTTTTGATGATCATGGCGAAACGATTGTTTCAGCCTATTTTACCCCCTTCCAAGGGCGTTCGTATTTGGGGCTGGCTAGAAAAAGCGCAGATAACTTACTTAAATCGCCCTTTTAGGCTTATACAGTGTCAGTCAGGAGTCAGCTATACGTACTAGTAATTAAATCTATGGTTAGCCTAATAAGGTTCATTAGTAGATGATTTCTAGTTCTAAAAAGCGGCAAAAAGGAAGAAACTTGCTCCACTCACCACAAAACATTGACTTGAACTGCTTGACCCGGACGACCCTAGGCCAACACGCTCGCACGCAACAATGAATCAATGTGACACCTTCAGCTCGTAAGTGTGCCCAGGTTTTGTTCTACGTTTGATCGACGCAACTGGTGCTGGTGAGAGTCTACACTTTAGGATGAATATTTTATATGTGCCAGTCCGTTCCGGCATTTTAAAACTTTATTAAGTGCTAGTGGTAAGTGGCATATGACTTTTAGGCCAATGTTAATATAAAGAAATAGGTTAGGTCGCCTTAGCGTGAAGGTGCCTCGGTAAAGTAGTGCATGACAGTAAAGGCTGGAGCACACCGGCGACTAGCAGCGGTCGGGCGACCATTTGTGACTTGCGACCAAAAAGTGACTGATGTTCACACCAGCAGGAGCTAGATGCAAGCGACCGGAATTCGCAAAAGTGGAGAGCCACGTCAGGATCTCGTTATTAGCGAGAACTCTGGAGACCGGCGCCGATCAGCTGATCGCCGCCAGCTGAGTGAGCGAAGCAAATTGGGCGCGCCGCATTTATTGTTTCCGTCCGTTCTCGCACAGCGTTCCCAACAGCGTCAAGTTCGATTCAAGCGAAGAACAAGACATTGTCATGGTGCTGATGTGCTGTGCCATGGTGTCAGCGCTGGCATCAGAGATGCCTCCAAAGAACGAAAAAGCCGGTAGTGGGTGTGACCGTCCTTTCAATCGCGGGAGTTTGCCGGCCAAGCAAGCCACCTGCCTCCCGAGCTGCGCTGAGACGACGACGAGTATTTCCGAGAGTCGTACGTATTCAGAAACGGTCCTTGAATTTAAATTGACTAGCCACAGCCAACAATACAGCACAAACGCGTCTCGAACGCGGTGTCTTAAAGGGCCACTCACCAGGTTTGACAATTTTGAGCTGACAAGCGCAATGCGTAGAAGAGGCGTTCATGATCACGTCTGCCAAACTTTGCAACGCTACGCGCTGTAGAAATGGCTCAAATTTCAAGGTGAAAGCTGCTCCCCCTCCCCTCTGCTGGCGCACGCATAGAGAATGAGGGCATGACGTAGGCGTAAGAATGGCCCTACGTACACGGCAATGCAGTGACTTTGATCCTCTACGTAGAAGAGTCTGCTTTGACGTTGTCAACGGTGTACCACGTGACCTGGCAAAAATTATTTAACACAACATGCATAGTTTATGTATTGATTGCTTTAGAGATTAATAAAACTTGAAATAAATAAAAAGACGCAATAAAAATTGTGTGCATTTTTCTTTTATTTTTCCCCGTGAAATGCTATGAGATGCGAGGCTAATGTGCCAGCGTTTTGCATGCGTTCGTGTCCCCGCGGTCAGCGCATTGAGCAGACGACTGCTGTGGAACGCTACTACGCGTTCGCGCACTCATTGTGCTCACCTACTCTACCGCGTCTAAGCTAGCGTTTCCAAATCATCCCGCAGAAATAGGCAGAAGACCACAAAATAACGCAGGTCAACAAAGCAACGCTGCTCGCGTTTTCGGGGGTTGGACTTGTTTGGGCACGTCATGCGCACGTCACCTCATGGTCGGATGCTGGAAAGGGTGGGGAAGAGCTTTGGCTTGCGAAGGCAACGCGGAGGAGCGGCTAGGGTTTCGAGCTCACCTCCTTTCATCCTCGTTTCGCGCCCCTTCAAAAAACCTGTTTTTTCCGCTCGTGATGAACCGATTCGAAAAATTTTTGTGGCAAAATATTCCTCATCGAACACCGTGCTACTTCCACTGTCTAACTAAAATTATGTATGGGACCTGTTGAGTGGCCCTTTAAGTCGTTGCCAAGGCATGAAGCACAAACACGTTTCAAACGCACTGCATTGAAGGCGGTGACAAGTCGAGTTCAATGCAAAAAAAATGTTTCTGAATACGGGGAAAAGATAGTGCACAATTTATTTTCTCTTTACTTTTACGGTGTTTGGCTTCTTGCGATTGCCGCCACACCAATTTGACACTTTGCTCGAGCTGCAGCACCCCGCCATCACCAAGTCAAGTATTCCGTGGTGGCTATTGTGCCGCAGACCCAGAGAAACGCACTCGTTTGTAGCTCGCGGCAGGAAGCCAGCGCAATGAAAAAAAAACAAAATAACAAAAATTTAGCATCGTTGATTGGTTCCAGCAGCTTTGCGACTGCAGTCGCGCGACTAAAAAATCGGTCAGGAAGCGACTAGTCAAACCAGTCACTTTACGACCGTTTGCGACTGTTTGCGACCAGTCACAAATGGTCGCGCGACCGCTGCTAGTCGCCGGTGTGCACCGGAGTCTATCGCTTGGGTCGCCTTGCAATCATACCATATCGTACCAGTTTTGCAACACTTCATTTAAAGTGCTGCAGGACCGTGAAATTAAAATTATGATATTTATGACCTACTTATCATGATTTTTCATGTTATGACTAGTAAAATGTGTTCTTCATACAGTCATGTTATTCCATACCATGTTTATTTATTTATTATTTATTTATTTTCAGATACTGCAATCACCATTTGGTGATTTTAGCAGGGTGGTACATGAAGTTAGTCATGAACAAATGGCAAGTACAATGACATATAATATATACAGGTTATACAATGTGTATAGGGCAAATACAAACTTCAACTGGCAATAACATACAATAAAAAATAGGAGACTACAATTATACAAGCATGTACAGTGGTATGTAATGCTATTTAACAATTCAACTGGTTAGTGCACTTTCTAATTCCGAGGAAAACAATGCCAATGAGGGTGCTGAAACAATTGCATTAGTTAGTTTGTTCCACTCGACTATGGTGCGAGGAAAAAATGAATACTTAAAGCAATTATTGCGTGTGGGAAAGGGGGTTATGGTGAGGTCATGTCTCTGTCTGGTAGAGTAGCCAGAAGAAAAAAAAATATCGGCTATGTCTACTTTATATTGGCCGTAATTAGTTGGTACAGAAACTTAAGCCTTGAGTTACGGTATCTTAATGATAAAGGTGAAAGTTGAGCTCTGCTTAATAGGTCAGTAACAGAAGTCCTCGAAAAATTATTGTAGACAAAACGAACTGCTCTTTTTTGCACTTTTTCTAATTTGTTAATGTTAGTCTTAGTAAAAGGATCCCATATAATAGCGGCGTAATCTAATACTAGTAAAACAATTGATTTGTACGCTAAAAGGCGGACAGAAGGAGTGGATAGTTTGAGAGCACGACATAGAAAAAACAGTTTGTAAGTTGCATTGGCCGTTACATGTGTAATGTGTTTGTTCCAGCAGAGATCATTCGATATGTAAAGCCCCAAGTACTTATAATTAGTGACTTCAGTCAAAAAGGTGTTGTTAGCATTGTATCTGAAATGCAAAGGTTTTTTCATGTGTGTAATTCGCATAAAAACAGTTTTATCAAAGTTAATGACCATCTGCCATTCCTCGCACCAGGAGGCTACTTTTTGAAATGCCTGATTTAACAGAAGTTGGTCGGATGTGCTATGAACCTCAGAGTACAAAACACAGTCATCTGCGTAAAGTTTCACTTTAACAGGAATTTGTTCTACAATATCATTAATGAACAAAAGAAACAGTAGAGGCCCTAAAACTGAGCCCTGGGGAACGCCAGAACCAACCATTACATATTTTGAGTTGCAATCGCGAAAAGAAACAAGTTGTTGTCGTTTAGTTAGGTAGAAAGAGAGCCAGCCCATTAACTTTTTGTTTTTAAGTATTTTCTCTAATTTAAAAAGTAAGTTTTTGTGGGAAACCTTATCGAAGGCTTTGGCGAAGTCCATAAAAATAGCATCTAATTGTTTGCCGTGGTTAATACTTTTCGCAGTCATATACGGTTTCAACTAGCTGAGTGCAGGTTGAAAAACCTTTTCTAAATCCGTGCTGATGTCTAGTTAAGAAATTGTGTTTGTTGAGAAACTCTACGATATGATTGTGTATTATATGTTCTAATATTTTGCAACATGTTGAAGTTAATGAAATTGGTCTATAGTTACCGACCTGGTTTTTGTTTCCCTTTTAGTGTAATGGTTTAATTCGGGCAGTTATCCAATCATGCGGTAGTTCACCATCGAGTAATGATTTACAGAACAGCACGTACAAATACTTTGATGTCCATTCTGCATACCTTTTTAAAAAGTCATTGGGTATGCAATCAGGGTCAGGTGATTTTTTCGTGTCTAGTTTCAGTAACATGTTTAAGATACCCCTTTCCGAGATAACTACATCAGACATGGGAGGTAAGGAGACATCAAAGGTTGGCAAGGTACCATTGTCTTCAGTGTAAACAGATCTGAAGTGTTCATTAAAAAGGTTCGCGATTGATTCATGATCACTTATCTCTCTGCCATTGTCATCAAATATTTCGCATTCATTTGACTTAGGAGAAATTGTTCTTCAAAACTTCTCTGGCGATGAAGTAATGAAGCTAGGTAAGGACTCACCAAAGTAATGCTTTTTATCTGAAATAACCTTAAGTTTAATTTGAGATGTCAATTCTGCATTTTTTTCTTGACAACTGAAATCAGCACAATAAGTTTTACTTTTCTTTTTTAATCGCTTTACCTTCCTTCACAATTTCAATGTCTCCCTAGTTATCCACGGGTTCTTGGTTCTGGGCTTTTTACACGTGGTTGGGACATAACGCTCAATGCTTTTGCTTACAATGCCCGTAAACTTAATCCAAAGATCATTTACACTATCATCATTATCGGCAAAATCATCAAAATGAAAAGAAAGGATATCGAGTATCGACTCATCATCGGCTTTACGAAAGTTATAAAAAGTAGTCACCTTGGGTTTTTCACAGACAGAAAGATTTGACACGGTTAGCACTACAGCAAGGTGATCGGAAATACCGGGGACAATGTCACAAAAGCAATCATGTGTTATATTTCCAGAAACAAAGACAAGGTCTAGAATTGATTT
Organism: Rhipicephalus microplus; assembly: GCF_013339725.1. NCBI lineage: Eukaryota > Metazoa > Arthropoda > Arachnida > Ixodida > Ixodidae > Rhipicephalus > Rhipicephalus microplus. The sequence goes on along the minus strand of NC_051173.1, from coordinate 60,300,737 downwards.
CGAGCTGCCTTGAATCCTTGTGTAACTTTCAACTACCTGTGATAAATCATGTTGAAAGGCAATGTCTATCATGGTATCTGAGGAAGCATCGCAGTGACTAATGTGTGTCATTGTTGGCCAATCAACACCTGGCAGATTAAAGTCACCTGCCAAGATTATTCGGTCACCCGTCTTTACATAATTTTCCATATATTTTTTTAGCTCATCGATAATATTGACTGGAGAACCAGGGGATCTGTATAAAGCACCCAATACATATCTAGTGTTACCATGATTGACCTTACAAAAGATACATTCGGCATTAGGCACATCTGGCATTTACATTAATTTTAACCCCTTTTTAAACAGAATACATACACCTCCTCCTTTCGAGCTGCGATCCTTTCTATATGCACTGAAACCGGGTGGAAACACTTCGCTGTCATAGATCGAATCTGTTAACCATGTTTCAGTTAGGAAAGATATGTCAGGATTCTGTGAGAGCAGAACCCCTTCTAACTCAACAGCCTTGTTTACAACACTTCGGCAATTAATATTCAGAATTTTAAGCGAGGTGTCATGTGGGATGCTTTGTCAGTTTCTAATTTTGTTCTTAATGCGGTAACGGGATTTTTAAATGTCGTCCCACCCATACGTTACCCCATCAAGAATTAGTTTGTCGTACGAGAGCTTGACTTTCGCGCCTTTGGCCCTTTCGGTAGTTGACGTTTGCCACAATTGCCTCCTGATATCTCTAACTCGCCTAGAAAAGTCTTCAGATATGGATAGGTCACTGTTCTTTAATTTATAGGCTGCCTCCACGATAGACACCTTTTCGCGATGATCCAGGAAATTTATTATAACCGGTCGTACTTTGTTCTCAGCCTTTTCACCTAGTCTGTGGATTCTCTCAATACCATTGACTGATACGCCAAGTTTGAGTTGGAAAACTTCGTCACTTACGGCCTTTGTGAGTGTTTCCGTAGCCTCGGTGCGTATTTCAGTTAGACCGTATATTATCAGGTTATTCCTGCGTCCTCTGTTTTCAAGCTCATATATTTTTGCTTCAAGTGTTGTAAGCTGCTTTGACAATTTCACATTATTTGTCTCAAGTTCTTTTACTGTTCCTGACAATGCGTTCATTGTCGACAGCTGTTTTTCTATGCCATCAACTCGGTCTACCAGAGCAGACATTTTTCGCTCAATGTCTGCCTGGGATACCGTGATGGCATCAATCGAAGACTGCATTTTACCCTGGCCGGCTAACAAATCACGCAGCATTTCTTTTTCTGTAGGGCCAGGATTTGATTCTATATCGCCGCAATCTAGTAGATCTTTCGTTAAAACACTCACGCAACCAAAAAAACATTTCAGGCACAGTGGGCAAGGCAGCAACAGCAAAAAGCGGTCATCGCTACGATAACACCCGTCAGGGAGATAAACACCAACCGGAAGTATAAAGTGGAACGGGTTTCTGAGCATGTTGTTGCCGCTGCTGCTGCAAGGCCCACTGTCGAAGCATAGTCCAGGCGCTGCTTTTATAGGGACGCTCTCAGTCACGTGGAATGATGTCACCGACGTCGGCCGATATGTCAGTGCAGTGACGAAGGGATCAGCATAAGCGTCGACGCGAGGGAACATTCCACGTGCGGCGATGTACGGCTGAAGACTGCGCAGCACCATCACGCTAGACGATCCCCCTCCAATGCAGCACCAGCTGGTATCGATGCAGCCCAGTAGGATGGTTGCCACCTGAAGTATAAAGTGGAACGGGTTTCTGAGCATGTTGTTGCCGCTGCTGCTGCAAGGCCCACTGTCGAAGCATAGTCCAGGCGCTGCTTTTATAGGGACGCTCTCAGTCACGTGGAATGATGTCACCGACGTCGGCCGATATGTCAGTGCAGTGACGAAGGGATCAGCATAAGCGTCGACGCGAGGGAACATTCCACGTGCGGCGATGTACGGCTGAAGACTGCGCAGCACCATCACGCTAGACGATCCCCCTCCAACGCAGCACCAGCTGGTATCGATGCAGCCCAGTAGGATGGCTGCCACCTGAAGTATAAAGTGGAACGGGTTTCTGAGCATGTTGTTGCCGCTGCTGCTGCAAGGCCCACAGTTTGGTATCGATACCATAATCGAAACGACGAGGAGGGCTAAATGTCGTAGGTGGCCAAGATAGATAGATAGATAGATAGATAGATAGATAGAAAGAAAGAAAGAAGAAAGAAAGAAAGAAAGAAAGAAAGAAGAAAGAAAGAAAGAAAGAAAGAAGAAAGGAAGAAAGGAAGAAAGAAAGAAGGAAGGAAGGAAGGAAGGATGGATGGAAGGAAGGAAGGAAGGAAAGAAAGAAGGAAAGAAGGAAGGAAAGAAAGAAAGAAGGAAGGAAAGAAAGAAACAAGAAAGGAAAGAAAGAAAGAAGGAAAGAAAGAAGGAAGGAAAGAAAGAAAGAAGGAAGGAAAGAAAGAAAGAAGGAAGGAAAGAAAGAAGCAAGGAAAGAAAGAAAGAAGGAAGGAAAGAAGAAAGGAAAAAAGGAAGGAAAGAAAGAAGGAAAGAAAGAAAGAAAGAAAGAAAGAAGATAGATAGATAGATAGATAGATAGATAGATAGATAGATAGATAGATAGATAGATAGATAGATAGATAGATAGATAGATAGATAGATAGATAGATAGATAGATAGATAGATACGCTAAAAGTCGCCGAAGTTCGCTAAGAAATGCTTCGGAATTTAAAAAAAAACTACGGGCCTTGGTAACTGCCTTAATTTTGAGGAAGCGACAAACCGAAAAACCTATCGTAGTGGGGATGGTACCGAAAGGAACGGGACTAGTGCAATATTTTGGCTGTTTCGTTCTCCACGTAATAAGAGATAGATTCTATGTTGTGTCAATGTCGTTATTAGTGATGGCTACACACAACCTCCTAATATCTCTTCATGGGTTGTCAGATACTCTCATATTGTTAATTTCAAATGCCGTGAAATAAAAGCGGCACACTGAAAGTCATAACTATGAGCCTAAATAAAATTGATTGTCCAGAAAGGCTAAAAAAATCCGCTGCAACTTATCGCGAGACTTTATAATTTTCAATGCCCAGTTCATTGCCATGTACTTACTTTTCCCGTGACTTGACAAAAATGCTATTGAAGGCTCGTTCCGATCAAAGAACCTCTCATTCTGGTGTTTGCTAATTGGGCCGGCCAAACCAGTGCGTATTGCGCATAAAAGTTGGCACGTGCTCAAGGGGGCCAATCTTTAGAATGTGGACCAGCTCTCCGCCACCTCCCATTTCAGGCAATTCCCCTACGCCGGGAGAATTCTCAGAATCAAGCTACGCCAAAGTCACGGACCTTGCGTTCGACATGGTCCGACTGGGAGGCGAGCGCTGGATAGGTGGCGCGCTGCAACAAGGCCCCTGTCCGTGAGTCGCGACACAACTCAGCCGCTCGCACCCGCACTACCGGCCACAATGTACCACGGTTTGAACACACGGGTGCGCCGCAAACGTGCTGGTTTTCTCGCTAACAGCTTGAACAGTCTTTGCACCATGGAATGCTCCACGGTCGATTAGCAAAAAAACGAAAAAAGTTGTCTGAAGGTTCCTCTCAGAGAAAATCACTGTGAAATGAACCATGAATACGATTACCATTCGGCTCAAGTTAGACTGCACCTAATATGCTTCTGGCGTCGAAGAGACAGAGCTGTGCCGTGATGGCAGTTCTCTCGTCAACATTTTCTGGCTGCATGCTGATTTTGTGTTCAGGTAGGACAGGCTCACATGTTTTCATTTATAAGTATTTGCTGCGTGAATACCACGTTGCTCCGTTCTTCAGCAAGAAAAATGGGGGCAATGGGTAACGGCGTGATTTTTTTTTTTGCGTCGTATGTACTCCCAGTGTGCCCTTTGTGTATGCGCACGGACTTCAATCAACCAAAGCACCGCGGTAGCATTGTACGTATGGTGTTGCTGTCCTGTACTAGAGGGCGCTGTAGTCACAAATCGTGACACGGACGCAGGGAGCAGACTGTATGGTCCGGTGAAATTGTTTAGATAACTGAAGTAGTGGCCACGTAAATGGAACGTCAGATTATAGCACCACATTGACAGTGATTGTGGTGAACAGAGCATCGGCGATAGATAGAACTGACAATCGGTGAAGCACGTCTTCATTTAGACATGCGCCGTTGAATATTGCAGTGGCATCGCTAGCCGCCTCGAATCTAGGTTCCAGAATAATCTGTAATAATCGCGAAGTAGGCATAATCTTAAAAAAACGATATACTATAGTCATAGTATAAAGAACCAATTTGAAGTAGGGAAACTGTAGCCTTGACAACACTACGAAACATAATCAATGGCAGCATCATGGCCCTCTTCGTTTAAAGTTTGAGGTTAATAGTGTGCCTTTAGCACATTTTTGGCGTCGCTGAGAGTAGACTTGAACGGAGCCACTATGGTTCTTCTTTAGCTGTCAATGTTTTACACCCGTTAAACGAAGGTTGGAACTCTAGACTTTCCCAAGCCTGCTACACTCTTGAAGCTTCTCGAACACTGCAAGCATGGTTTGCGCAAAATATTAGCGTCTGTGAAACAGGGTGATAAAAAAAAAACTTAAGCGAATATTTTGGCAATATATTCACAGCCACATTGGCTGTTTTGCAACGAGGGTGAAAGAAAAATAACACCCATGTACCTACATATCTGCGCACAATAAAAAAAACACTAATCAGTCCAAATTATTACTGCTACACACAATGTTCCTCATAAAAATACCGATCTTGTTTCGTGCAAAATTATCATAGCAATTATTAAGGTTAATTCAACCGCTTCATTCTAAGAAGACACCGGCAAGCAGGACAATCAAGTGCCAGCTTAAACATATTGAATGAATACTGAGAAATCAAGACATTTCACAAATCTCTAGAGAGGCACGAATTTCTATCTCACTATGGCATGGCAGCCAATGCAGATAGAAACTTTACTGCATCACCTGACTGTAAAGCAAGTAGTGGGCTATTTTATTTATAATAAGGCCCATGTCTGCGGCACACTTTAGGTCAAACGAAGCAATAAAAGCATCGAGTGCCCGTTGCGTGCGTATCTATATAACTGCTAGTCAAGCTGCTTAGGCAAAGTTGCACTCTTAAATATGCCGTGTAAAAGGCAAGTTTTCTTCTACGCAACTGTTTGGAATTAGTTTAAACTCTCCGCATATCCAATCCTTCCATATTGCGTCATGGGATAAAAAGAAACTCGAAAAACAGAATGAGTGACAAAAAAAAAAACCGCTGTGTACGACAGCTTTTAGAAGAAACAGAACCTTGCAGTAAAGCTCCCTAGCAGATTTTTGCAAATGGTACGTTACGGGAACCGGCTGAATAAATCCATTAGGCATAGAGACAACTGGGTGCGTTCATGCTGATTAGTCTCTTTTATTGTATTGGTTACTTGCTCTTAAGTACCACTAAGAAAAAGTGCCCTTAGAGAGGCACAAAGCATGCTTGCTTTGTTTGTGAAAGAGAAAAAAGAAGAAGAAAAGAAGTTAGATGAAGTATAACGTTTATTAGATGTAAAATGATACGTTAGCACAAGTGAAGCTAGCACAACCATGCGCGAAAACAGAGCGAAGAAGAATATCCTTGTGGTCAAGCTGTGGGTTCTGGATCTTCATGTAGTTAACCGGGTTTCCCTTCATCAGTCAACGGAGTCTGAGCAGGTTTTAATCTTCAGGTAGTCAACTATGTCTCAGCTTCTTCAATGAGCAAAATTTGATTTGTATCAGTCAACCGGGTTTTCTCTTCAAGGAGCGCGCACTTTACGTACAATAAAGAAAAGGAGAACAGAATTGTGTTCAATGCCAGAAAAAAGTCACCAATAATGATGCCGTCGTATTCAACGCACTCAAAGAGCCTCACGTAGGTAAACTAAAACAAGTAAACATTTTAAGTGTCTGTACGTATGTACATAAGTGAAGCACCTCTCACGCAATATCTTGGTTATATCGACTTTCCAAACACCTGCTGAAAACGATTAACGGGATAGTTATCCGTTAACCTGATAACAGTAGGGCACTACTGGCAATACATCTAGGTTAAGTACACGAGTTGAAATAGCCACGTGTTGCATGCACGAAAAATTCCAATACTCTCAAGAAACACTCTTCTAAAGGTGGACATAATGACGAACAAGAGCAATGAAGATAAAAACTTCCGTAACGATAATAAAAGTGTTGATGGAACATGCAATAAAAATAAATAATTGACCGTACCCGTTCCGATGTCCATATAGCCAATTGGTGTGCCATTCTCGGGTATCCACCGCTCCGAGTTCGCTGATTGCATTGCTTGATTTTCGTGAAGATCGGCTTGGAGTCGTGCCCTCAGCAGAATCAAGTGTGCCACAACCCTGGAAGACAGCAGTGGATGCTCGTTGCCTCGACGCCGCCTCGTGCGCTTTGCCAGACAACCAAGTCTTGATCTGTACGGAAGCCAGTGCGTCCGCGTAGTTCGTTCTGAACTTGTGTCCGCCAGGGTGGTGCCGCGAAGGCCGAGCAGCTGCTCAGAAGAGAGTGCTTCATCGCTCGTTGAAAGACGGATGTCATGATGGGGTGCATGGAAAGACATTTTGCCAGAGTGTCTCGTCTGGGCTCTCTGAGGAGTGGCTTCCCGTGAATTCCCAATTAAGCTGATGTCTTTAACACTCGCGTCTTTGTCCACTGGAAGCAAACACATATATATGTGTCACAGAACGAGCGCTAAAAATGGGCGCGCCGCCAAATTCTTGCGATAACTCGCGGGAGAGACGCCGGAAGGTCAAAAGAAAAAAAAAAGAGAACAAACATCCAAGGCTCCCCGGGCGCGCCCTCTCGGAAGCGTGGCTTCGCCGACGAACCTCCTCACCCCACATCTGCGGCAGAGCAAGCCCGCGAAATTTCTAGAACGAAAGAGGCGTGGTCATGCCGAGTTGAGTCATCCGACGCGGAGAGCATTCGAATCGTCTCGCCCTCTCCCCAGGCTTCGCTGCGTATGGCGCCGACGAAATGACGAGAACCTTCTGGAATCTCGCGAGGAAGGTATTTAATCGAGCAGCCGAGACGGAGATCAGGAGAAGACGGAAGTTAGCGCCAGAGCGCGTTGGGTATACCGCCGTGTAGTCGGCGAAGGTTTTGTTCGTAGGGACAAAGCAGGAGAAGAAGAGGATTTCCACCTGAGGGGTGAAGGCTCGAGCTACAGGCAAGAGCGTGTGTCTACCGCTATCGAGCGAAGACGCGTGGCAACAGCTGCGTGTGTGAAGCTGACGTGTTTCCGGCGAAGAAGTTTGAAGCTTGGAGAGAGGCCAACTGAAGACGCGAGGTTTCCTAGAAGAGAAACTTCAAGGGGATTGCGGAACGACAACAACGCTGGACTTCGAGTGAGTGATTCTCGGAAGAGTATCATTCAGACTTTTGTTCCAAGAACATTGGACTGAATAGGTCTTCTATCTCTTTACTCTTTAAGTGTCTTGGTTGTTCAATGCATGCGACTGCATTGTAGTGCGTATTGTTGTCTGTGTCCGTTGTTTCGAGTGTGGCTGATTGTACTGTGTAGTACGTTGTTTGGTGTGTGACATATTGTATGCAACTATTGTGGAGTGTGCATTCTTGTGTGTGGTTTCCGACCTGGCATTATTGAGAATATAATTTTCTGTTGTTTATCAACTCTCGGCTCTGACTTGTTTTTTGGGCCACAGCCGGCGTCTGCTGGCGCGCCAAAAAGGACCACTTCTAAATTTTCCACGCTTTCGTGCTGCGGTTCGGGGGGCCGATACTTCGGCCCTTGGAATTAGCCCGGCGATCGCCTCCCTAATTACGGGACCTGTGTGACAATATGTTAACTGAAAAACTTTCTTCAATAAGAAAGAAGGTTCAGATTGAGAAAGAAAATACAGTGATCGGGACGTTTGTAGCTCGAAGACACAAGCTAGCTGCTTTCTGCTACGAATGCATCTTTTCTTCAACTTCACGGACACAAATATGCTATTAATCTGATAATTCGTCGCGGATAGTTGTAAACGTCATAGACGCCTCTGCATTTCGGGATTTGTTCTGGTGGTTTTTATCAGCACGGAAAAGCTCCTAATATGGGTACATTTTGAAATGAACATCTCTACAGGTTATATTCATATAGCACGATAGAGCCGCAATTGTGAGTGATTAAGCCGGCGTTTGTTTTTTCTATGTGGTGACATGAATAAGGCCATGAGATGTCACACATCCACCAACCCCACCATTTTTGTGAGCATACACCTACAACAACACTGCTCATTGAATTAGCTGGCAAAGGTGCGAAACACAAATGGTAACCGCCAAACATGGCGAGAATAAACCTGTCCTCAAAATATTATATTGTCAAACTAATACGGGCTCAGCCCATTCCAATTATCAGCAATGCTGGCTAAGGACCGCGAAGTCAAGTACGTCACTAGAATGGCCTAACAATTTTAACGACGCGCTTTTTCAACTTGCGAAGTTGTGTAAACACGCGGAAACACACCTTTTGTCATAGAACAATTATGCTTCTGAGCAAATATACCAACGTGTACAATTAATGTCAAGCAAAGGCATTTCACGTTCCAATTTAGAGCAAGCAGAAAAATAAAAATTATGTAAAATAAAACATTTTGTACAGTCAACAGCCCCAAATACTCACTAGAACTCCCTATCTGGGCTCCGATAGTGACACTTGGCCTGTACTGCAGATTATCTCGGGTGCCGTCCGTGTTCGACGTGTGACTGCTCAATTCCCTTCGCACATCGTTTTTTACGACCCCATCTGCGACCGAAAACTGCAGACGTGTTTTGGACGTCACAGGTACTCTCGCCTCAGTCACTTATCCAGAGGTCAGCCAGAAACGTTCCGCCTGCATGGTGCAGCTTGAATTTTAAGATTTTTCCCTTTCTCTATGATTGGACAACTGCCTCTTTCCCTAACCCCTCTGTTGTGAAGCCGGCGCGTCCCACCGTGACATTCCCTAGTTTTAAAATGTACGAAGCCTTGTAAGCATGTATGCATTAGTCACTCATTTTTCAGTGGAGAAAACCCGTACGTGATGCGACTTTCTTCTCCTACCAGTTCTTGTTCTTTTACTGAGTTAGGGATACGTTTGACCAGGCGATATCCAGGGGCCAGCAAAGAGTTCGAATGTACATGGCTTCCAAACATAAGCTTTAGCCACCGAGATTCATCAGCGGGGCTTCATTGGCTGACTGTGCATAGGATGGAAGAAAAAAAAGCAGATCCCACGTACCGCGGGAATAGTTGACACGCGAAGCGCAAGTGAGGAAGGTAATATGTTCCCTTTAAACAAGCAGCACGTTACTATGTGGACGTAAATTAGGCAGTACATGACTTCAATGCTATTATTATTCTATTTGGACATGTCGATTACTTTCGTCCTCTGTTCCCGTCGCAAAATGCGAAATTTAGTATATGTGTAGCTAGTGAAACGGCCGCGAGCACGCTGTGAGCGTAGCATGTATTTAAGTTTTACATGACACGCATATCAAGTTTATTATGTTTAGACGAGTCATTTACCTTCTTCGTCTATTCACGTCACCTGATACGAAATTTTGTATATGTGAAGCCAGCGAAACGGCCACGAGCGTATCATAAGCGTGGCAGGTAGTCATGTTTCTAAATTACACATATCTCATGATCACCATATACGCACCATTCATGCGCCTTCGTCATCAATAACCGTCTCGAAATACCAAATTAGGCATGTGTGAAGCTAGCGAAACAACCGCGAGCGCACCGTGAGCATGGCGTGTAGCCATGACTGGTCATAACATGAAAATCAAGACATGCAAGTCATGATTTCTACGTTAGGGTCTGGCGCTTATCTTCGTTATGCAGTCACGCCATATAATGCATGTTTTGAAAAATGTCGTGTGAACTAATTCACCGCAAGAACAACAAGACCTTGATATGTGAAGTATCACATTCATGACGTGCATATCACGATTTTCATGTTCTTACTAGTCAGTTATGCTTGTCATAACATCATATTATGCCCTACTAATTTTTGTATCGATGTGATTACCGAGACGGCCAGTAGAGATGGAAGTCATAGGCGACTGGATAGCAAGACAGACCGACAGACAGAGAGACAGACAGACAGACAGACAGACAGACAGACAGACAGACAGACAGACAGACAGACAGACAGATAGATAGATAGATAGATAGATAGATAGATAGATAGATAGATAGATAGATAGATAGATAGATAGATAGATAGATAGATAGATAGATAGATAGATAGATAGATAGATAGATAGATAGATAGATAGATAGATAGATAGATAGATAGATAGATAGATAGATAGATAGATAGATAGATAGATACGCTCCCAGTCGCTGAAGCTCGCTAAGAAATGCTTCGCATTGATACGGGCGCTGCTGTGGAACTACATTCACTGGCGGTAAGATGCCCGTGATTTCGCTCTGTAGCCGTCCCTCCAATGCCAAGAAAAGTTGTCGCCGAATGTAGCAACCGTAGCCTATAGTGCAAAGGAGTGCAGGTGGCGAAGGTGTAGTGTTTCGCCGCTTCTTCTTACGCCGTTCATTTTCTCTCCTCCCTGCGCCTCACTTTCTCGTCCGCTCGCGCCTCACTCTCGACAGTTCAGTGGCTATATACTCTATTCGATAAGTTCCGTGCAGTAGAGCCAAGGCTACACGACCCTCGAACGCAGGATGTTGCTGAGCGAGATGTAGTGCCCCGTATCCGTAGCCTGTTGTTTGTCCTTGTGACTTTTGCAAGCGGTCTCGTCGGATGATTTTTACTTGAAGGCTTCTCTGAGTTTTGTAGCGGTGATTTGTATGACGATTTTATGGAATTTTCTGTTAAAAAGAATTTTTGTGGCTGCATGATACTGAATAAAGTGTTCTGGCTTGTACGTATTATAACATGCAAATGACGAAGGAAATAACGCTGTTGTGTCTCGTATGTGTTATGTTTCTACTTATAAAGCACGAAGGAATGGTACCACACTGTCTAAACTTTTATGAGTAGTCCGCACAACTCAAGCGTCCACAGCACCGTAGAGGACCCAGTCTTGGGTTGTGATTAGTCCATGGTGGCAGATTTGGTCACTGCTGTCAAAATGGCGACGCCTGGCTCTCCTGTGCGATGCCATTCCCGGATCAGCTTTTACGACAAGGGAGCGAAGCAGTTGGCTCTAAATGTGTTCGGTACACTGCGTGAGGAGGGCGGCAGAAATGCAAGCATGAACTCTCTCATCAAGAGAACGGCTGCGTTCACTAACGTCAGCGAGCGTGCGCTGTACAAATGGGTAGTGAATCACGATAAGCACGGCGAGGCACGATACACAAGGCGAGGCACCGGGACTGGAGCCATCATTTCGTATCGAATGCGAGCTTCACTTCGCATGCCCATAGGCATGCGTATACGAAATCTAATGAAGCGTGGTGCTTCCATATTCAATTTGGCTAGTGTGGCGCTTTCCACCGAAACCTGAGGCACTGAACCCTATCACTCAAATTTCTACGTGCAAGTGTCTCGAAGACGCACGCTTTTGCGGTGCCGAGGATAATACTTAACCGCTTTCACAATTACAGCTCATCTCACTGCGCAGTTGCGCAGTGTCCCACGACACTCTGGCCGCTATCGTTGCAGCGCACGTCGCTAGCAGACGACAGGGCACAGAAGGATATACTTGGATGTGCTCACCCTCCTGATTCGTTGAGAAGGCATGTAGCTTCCACAGTTCTGCACGAAACTTCTGAAACAGGCTACAAGTACCTCTCGAGAACATCCGGAAATGTGTGGTCAAGACGCCACTGGTAAACGCTGTTTCCGAGCCGAGAAATCTATTTGTTTTGTTCACTTCATAGTGGACTCGCTCGCTGGATTCCATGCCAACCAATTGTGCCCTCGCAATTTCTGACGTCAGTGTAGCTCTGGCGGACTGGACTGGCCCTACGTCATCTCCTGACGCCGATCTCCGACGACAGCGTAGCTCTGACATACTGTACTTGCCGTATGCCATCTCCTGACGCCGACAAGACTTCTCGCAAGTGGTGCCCCGTCCTCGGACTCCTGTGACCGTGTTTCCATCTTTCCTATCTATCCTATCCCTCATATGTCCTCGCTCATTGTCCCAGCGCATCTCTCTCTATATATATACCTTTATTCCTATTCTTTTTCTCTCTCCTCACTCCCATACATTGTGAGCTACTGTTGAGTTGTCGCCCACTGATGCAGAATGCTACGGGGCTCTCTTTTCTCTTCTTTTCTCTCTTATAACCACATCACTTCACGGTATTTTTTCACAGCGCTTGCAAGCTACTAGAGCTGAAAACGCATACCGCGTGTCTCACGACAAGAACACCTGGTGTGGCTATTGGCCCTATTGGCTGCACGGTGTAAGAAAAATAAATTGGCAGACCCAGGTACAATAAAATCAATGGTATGTGAAGCACGAATGAGAAATGTCGATATGTCACTTAAAATTCAGCAAAACTTTACGAGTTGGAGGTAAATGATCTCACACCCGACTTCGGTAGGATGATTATCATGTTTGGATGTGTCGTTAACCTTCGTACTCTATTCACGTCACGTGATACCAAACTTGGTACATGTGAAGCTAGCGAAACAGCCGCGAGCGCATCATGAGCGTAGCATGCAGCCATGTTACATGACACGCATCTCATATTTATCGTGTTCGCACCAGTATCATTGTCACAGGTCCCGTTAATTAGGGAGGCGATCGCCGGGCTAATTCCAAGGGCCGAAGTATCGGCCCCCCGAACCGCACCATGAAAGCATGGACAATTTAGAAGTGGTCCCTTTTGGCACGCCAGCGGACGCCGGCTGTGGCCCAAAGAACAAGTCAGAGCCGAGAGTTGATAACCAAAACAAAATTATAGTCTCAATAATGGCAGATCAAAAAACAATACACAAGTATGCACACTCCACAATAGTTGCATACAATATGTCACCAATCAAACAACGTACTACACAGTACAATCAGCCACACTCGAAACAACGGACACGGACAACAATACGCACCACAATGCAGTCGCATGCATCGAACAACCAAGACACTTAAAGACTAAAGAGATAGAAAACCTATCCAGTCCAAAGTTCTTGGAACGAAAGTCTGGATCACACTCTTCCGAGAATCACTCACTCAAAGTCCAGCGTTGTTGTCGTTCCGCTGCCCCTGAAGTTTCTCTTCCAGGAAACCTCGCGTCTTCAATTGGCCACTGTCCAAGCTTCAAACTTCTTCGCCGGAAACACGTCTGCTTCACTCACGCAGCTGTTTCCACGCGTCTTCGCTCGCTAGCGGTGGGCACACGCTCTTGCCTGTAGCTCGAGCCTTCACCCCTCAGGTGGAAATCCTCTTCTTCTCCTGCTTTGTCACTACGGACAAAACCTTCGCCGATTACGCGGCGGAATCCCTACGCGCTCTGGCGCTAACATCCGTCTTCTCCTGATCTCTCATCTCGGCTGCTCGAATAAATACCTTCCGCGCGAGATTCCAGAAAGTTCTCATCATTTCGTCGGCGTGATGCGCAGCGAAGGCTGGGGGAAAGGGCGAGACGGTATGAGGGCTGTCCTCGACGGATGACGCAACCCGGCATCACCACGCCCCTTTCCATCGAAAATATTCTAGGGCCTGCTCGGCCGCCGACACGAGGAGGTCCGTCGGCGAATCCACGCTTCCGAGAGGAGAGGGTCGCGCGCGTGGGGAGTCTTTGGATGCTTATTTTCTTTTTTTATCCTTGACCTCGCGGCGTCTCTCCCGCGCTTTATCGCGAAAATTTGGCGGCGCACCCTTTTTGAGCGCTTGTTTTGTGACGCTGCCCCCCACTTTAAGAATATTATCTCATAATATTCAAAACCATACAAACGAGCGCGAACAGTCCCCACACTCTCAAAGACCGTAACATAGTCCGTCGCTCATGACATGTCACATTCACAACAGATCACTCAATACAATTGTACAGTGTAATTCAATCTCACAACACATGAAATATAAACACAGGTAGATGAGTACAACACTCCATCACATATTCCAAACGATACAAATGTACAAAGTTCTTTCATTACAACAATTGTACAATACATCACATCACATCACCGTAACAAACATTTTGACTCGCTCGACATACAGTTGTCACACAGGATAACACCCACATTAACACAACATATTGCACTGAGTACTGCCAAACACATTTCGATTCGTCCTCAACACTTATCCTGTGCATTTCGAACGGCGCTTGCGCCCTTTCTTGCGGTGCTCGCTCGATATCTTCTTATTGTTTTTGCTTGTTTTGTTCCGGCGAGCCCCTTCCAACGACGGTATCTGGAAGGTGTCTCAGCCATCGTTGTCCCTTCCGACATTGTTATCGGGTCATGACGCTCAACTGATCCTTACCGGTTATTCACCCGCTTGTTCATGTCACGACATGGGGCCTGGCTGGCAGACTCCGTCATCTTTACACTGTCGGTCGGTTGAGGTCGTGCCGACGTAAGTTCAGCTGCCCAGCACGTGAACTCATTCAACACGATCTTCTTCTCGTTCACTGTCTCTTGCACCGCGGCTTCACCTTGGGCTCGAGTGAGATCAGTCACGGGATGCTCCTCCACTGTATCTCCCGGTCACTGGGTTGGCGAGGGCTCCATCTTCGGGTCTTCTCCCAAACATTCCGGATCATTCAGCCCTCGCGCCCCGTCGATGTTTCCGATGACAAGGTCGTACAGGGGGGTCGTGATGCATAGAGCAGTAACCTTCCCGCTGAAGTACGGGGTTTCGACCTCAATCTCTGCTTCGGGAAGCATCCGAACCGTACAGTCAATTTGGCAAACTGGTTTCGTTTTGCCTGTTAACTCACTTTCTCGTACCAAATTTCTCTGCACAATAACGGTGGAGCTACCGGTGTCTCTTAACACCGTAACCTTTTTGTCCGCAACTTTTCCAGGCAGCGTTGGCATTCCCTTCGTAACACCGGTTGACTGTTCTGTCATTACAGCACCCACAATAGGATGTTTCTCTCCATTTTTCAACTCTACGAATCCGTCGGTGACAGCATTATCATCGGATTTCGGGATTGCTAGCATACAGGATACCTGGTGAGTTTGACTCACTTCGTTACGACATGCGTCTGCTTTGTGCCCAGTCTGACCACACTTGAAACATTTTAGTACCGTAGGGCTCGTAAAGATCGTTCGACAGTTGTTCGCGCGATGACCCATTCGGTTACACAGAAAACATTGCGGAACACTCTCCGGTGCACGCTTTTTTTTGTTCGTGTGCCAAATTTTTCGAATATTCGGGACACTCCTTCTTGACCTTGGCCAAATTAGTTCCATCTTGCGCTTCGAAGAATTGATCAGCCAATTCAAGCATGCCTTCAAGTGACTCAGCCTTCCTCTGTTTCAAGTACAGCGACAGGCTTGGGTGGCAACTAGTAAGAAATTGCTCTCTAATAAGGAGCTCTCTAAGCTCATCGTACTCCTGCGCTGTCCCTGAAAGTTCAATTCATCTGTCGAAATAATGGCTAAGTCGGGCGGCATACTGCGTAGCCGTCTCACCATCAGCTGGCTTTCCTGTCCGAAATCTGTCCCGGAATCCTTCTACAGTAAATCTAAATCGCTTCAGCAAAGCAGCTTTCACCTTTGCATAGTTGGCTGCATCGGTCGGCGTCAGCCTACCGTACACACTGAGCGCTTCACCACTCAAGCAAGTACTCAAAGCAGTTGCCAATTGATGTTCCGGTCAATTCTGGCTTCTCGCAATCGTCTCAAATCGGTGAAGGTACGCGTCAAGGTCATCCTTCCTTTCATCAAACGCTACGAGCAGCTTGCTTGGGTTCAAGCGGAAGCCGTGGTCCTCCCGTTTGCTGCTTTCAACTCTAGCTTGGACCGGAGTTTCACTTCGCTGTTGCAAACGGAGCCGCTCGAGTTCTATCTCGTGCTGTCGCTGCCGTTCTTTTTCCTCTCTTTCTTCTTTCGCCCTCTCAGCTGCCAGTCTTTCTCTCTCCAGCTCCCACTTCAATTCCTGCTCTGTTTCTTCTCTCGCCCTTTCGGCTGCCAACTTTTCTCTCTCCAGCTCCAACTTCAATTGCCGCTCCCTTTCTTCTTTCAGCTGTCGCTTCTTTGCCTCTCTTTCTTCTTTCACCCTTTCAGCGGCCAGCCTTTCTCTCTCCAACTCAGCTGCTTTTTCTTCCTTGGCCCGCTCAGCTGCCAACCCCTCTCTCTCCACCGCCTCTTTCTCCTTCTGGCTTACCCAATTCCGTAATTCGGTGCCAGAAAGACCCATCTTCTCACCAATAGCTACTAACTTTTCGAGATCCATTGTGTCTCGCAAATAAAGCCTTGCCGTGTGCAGAAAGTATCTGACTAAATCAGTATATCGGAACACTCTCCTGCACTCGTTAACGAGAACACTGAGCAACACACAAAATCGTTCCGATAGCACTATCAACAACTCGAGGCTCTTTCTCTCTACTTTGGACACACTGTGCACCAAAAGGTCCTGTCGCGGACGCCAGATTAATTGTCACAGGTCCCGTTAATTAGGGAGGCGATCGCCGGGCTAATTCCAATGGCCGAAGTATCGGCCCCCCGAACCGCACCACGAAAGCATGGACAATTTAGAAGTGGTCCTTTTTGGCGCGCCAGCGGACGCCGGCTGTGGCCCAAAGAACAAGTCAGAGCCGAAAGTTGATAACCAAAACAAAATTATATTCTCAATAATGGCAGATCAAAAAACAATACACAAGTATGCACACTCCACAATAGCTGCATACAATATGTCACCAATCAAACAATGTACTACGCAGTACCATCAGCCACACTCGAAACAATGGACACAGACAACAATACGCACTACAATGCAGTCGCATGCATCGAACAACCAAGACACTTAAAACTAAAGAGATAGAAAACCTATCCAGTCCATAGTTCTTAGAACGAAAGTCTGGATGATACTCTTCCGAGAATCACTCACTTAAAGTCCAGCGTTGTTGTCGTTCCGCTGCCCCTGAAGTTTCTCTTCCAGCAAACCTCGCCGAAGTTTCTGTTCCAGGAAACCTCGCGTCTTCAATTGGCCACTCTCCAAGCTTCAAACTTCTTCGCCGGAAACACGTCGGCTTCACACACGCAGCTGTTGCCACGCGTCTTCGCTCGATAGCGGTAGACACACGCTCTTGCCTGTAGCTCGAGCCTTCACCCCTCAGGATGAAATCCTCTTCTTCTCCTGCTTTGTCACTACCGACAAAACCTTCGCCGACTACACGGCGGAATCCCTACGCGCTCTGGCGCTAACATCCGTCTTCTCCTGATCTCTTCTCTTGGCTGCTCGATTAAATACCTTCCTCGCGAGATTCCAGAAAGTTCTCATCATATCGTCGGTGCGATGCACAGTGAAGGCTGGGGGAAAGGGCGAGACGGTATGAGGGCCGTCCTCGACGGATGACGCAACCCGGCATCACCACGCCCCTTTCCATCGAGAATCTTCTAGGGCCTGCTCGGCCACCGACACGAGGAGGCCCGTCGGCGAATCCACGCATCCGAGGGGAGAGGGTCGCGCGCCCGGGGAGTCTTTGGATGCTTGTTTTCTTTTTTTATCCTTGACCTCGCGGCGTCTCGCCCGCGCTTTATCGCGAGAATTTGGCGACGCGCCCTTTTTGAGCGCTTGTTTTTTGACAATCATACCTTCATCATTCATTGACGTACCGTTATACCAAATTTGGTATATATGACGCTAGCGAAACCACCACGAGCGCATCATGAGCGTGGCATGTAGTGATGTTGTTACACGACACACATGTCATGATTTTAATGTTATAGTCTGTCGTTTGTGTTCGCCATGCAATCATGGCATACCATACCAGTTTCGCAACATGTCATGGGAACGAAACCACCGCAAGAGATGTAGAACCTTGAAATGTAAATCATGACATTCATGACCTACATATGAAAGATTTTCATGTTATGACTAGTCAAATAGGTTCTTCATGCAGTCATGGTATGCCATACCAAGTTTGGTATCGATACCATTATCGAAACGGCCAGGAGAGCTATAAGTCGCAGGCAGCCAAGATAGATATATAGATAAGTTAGATAGATAGATAGATAGATAAATAGATAGATAGATAGATAGATAGACTCAATGTCACCGAAGTTGGCTAATAAATCATCATCATCATCAGCCTGACTACGTCCGCTGCAGGACAAAGGCCTCTCCCATGTTCCGCCAGTTAACCCGGTCCTGTGCTTGCTGCTGCCAATTTATACCCGCAAACTTCTTAATCTCATCTGCCCAATCTCATCTGCCCACCTATGCTTCTGTCTCCCCCTTACCCGCTTTCCTTCTCTGGGAATCCACTTAGTTACCCTTAACGACCAGCGGTTATCCTGTCTACGCGCTATATGCCCGGCCCATGTCCATTTCTTCTTCTTGATTTCAGCTATGATATCATTACCCCCGTTTGTTCCCTAGTCCACTCTGCTCTCTTCTTGTCTCTTAAGGTTACACGTACCATTTTTTTTTCCATTGCTCGCTGCGTCGTCCTCAATTTAAGCTGAACCCTCATTGTAAGTCTCCAGGTTTCTTCTTAGCCGTCTTTACAGACGTAAGTAAAGCGAGCAGAGGGTCACATGTAGTGGCAATTGTAGCACAAAATAACACCACAATGGCGTCGGTTAAAACTTGTTTCACACGAGTGGCAGAGGCAGCAGCAATAGCCATAGCCATATCCAACGCAGAAATCAGGGGAGAATCAGTGGTTGTGCTCTCCGATTCACAGGCGGCATGCCGAATGTTTCTCCGAGGAACGCTACCTAAAATAGCGTATAAATTTTTAAATAAACCCATAACAGGAGACCATCACATTATATGGTGTCCTGCTCACGAAGGTTTGGAGGGGAACGTCGTGGCAGACCGTATAGCTCGAGGCATCACCAACCGAGCGGCGGCAGGCCACGACGTTGAACCTCTTTCCAATTCGCGTGACATTCTCCTCCAACAAAGGAAGCAGTGAAAGGAATATGGGCTTCCACATAAGGACTTGGATAGCCAGCAAAGCAGGGATTGGAGACACATACAAACCAATAGCTTTCCCAATTTGTACCATCTAAGTAGAATATACCCCGCAAGATATAAAGACACCTGTCCGTGGTGTTCACAAGTACCAACACTCAGCCACCTAACATGGGAGTGCACCCAGAGGCCCACACACATCGACAGCCCACACATCACGAAGCAACCACACATGTTTCACAGGCAGTGGGAGGCATGGCTTGCGGACGAGGACAAGCAAAGCCAAATAGCTTTGCTTGACCAGGTCCAGCGAGCCGCTCGTGCCAGCGGAGCCCTGGACTGAGGGCCCGACCAAACTGCCTGCATTTCAAATTTTTTTTTTCTGAATAAAGTTTCTTCCTCGTCCTCCTCCTCCTCCTCCTCCTCTCCGTAGCTAAGTACCGGCAAGATACAGCTGTTATATACCTTCCTCTTGAGGGATAGTCGCAATCTACCTGTCATAATTTGAGAGTGCTTGCCAAATGTGCTCCACCCCATTCTTATTCTTCTAGTTGCTTCAATGTCGTGGTTCGGCTCCGCGCTTATTACCTGCCCTAAGTAGACATAGTCTTTTACAACTTGAAGTGCACTATTACCTATCCCGAAGCGCTGCTCTTTTCCAAGTTTGTCGTACATTACTTTCGTTTTCTGCAGATTCATTTTGAGACCTACCTTTCCGCTCTCCTGGTCTGACTCCGTAATCATGCTAAGAAACGCTTCGCATTAAAAAAGTCTACAGGCCTGAGTAACTGCCCTAATTGTGAGGAAGCGAGAAAGCATTTGTAGTGGGGATAGTACAGAAAGAAACTGGACTAGCGCAATAGTTTGACTGTTTCGTTCATTGCGTAATAAGAGACGGATGCCATGTTGTGTCAATGTCGTATTTAGTGATCGCTATGCACAGCCCCCTAATATCTTTTCATGGGTTGTCATACGCAGTCGTGTCGTTCATTTCAAATGTCGTGAAATAAATGCGGCATACTGAAAGTCATAGCTATGAGCCTACATACAATTGATTGGCAAGAGAAGATAAAAAATATCCGCTGCAACTTACGACGTGACTTCATAATTTGCAACGCCCAGTTCATTGGCACGTACTTACTTTTCCCGTGACTTCACACGAATGCTAATGAAGGCTCTTTCCGAACAAAGAACCTCATATTGTGGTGTTTGCTATTTGGGCCGGGCAAACCAGTGCGTATTGCGCATGAAAGTTGGCACGTGCTCAAGGAGGCCAAACCCTAGAATGTGGACGGGCTCTTTTCCACTTCGCTTTTCAGGCGATTCCGCTACGCCGGGCGAATTCTCAGATTCGAGCTACGCCAAAGTCATGGACTTTATGCATTCACTGGGAGGCGAGCGCTGGATAGGTGGTGCGCCGCAACATGGCAACAAGGATTAGAGCCAAATTAGAGGTAAGTGGACTGGGCTTCAACCTCTTTTTTGTCGAACAAGAAAAACTCATTGAACAGGGACTACCAGCATTGATGTACGCAGATAATATAGTGCTAATGGCCGACAACAAGGAAGATTTGCAGAGATTGATGGACATCTGCGGTAATGAGGGAGATGGGTTTGATTTCAGATTCGGAAAGGAAATATCAGCAGTCATGATCTTTAATGATAACGAAGGTAGTAAGCTTAGAATACAGGAGGTCACGCTAGAGATAACAGATAAATACAAATATCTGGACGTATGGGTGAGCAATGGGACTGAGTACCCAAGGGAACACAAAATATACGTGACGACTAAAGATAACAGGAATGCAGCGGTGATGATAAACAGGGGACTGTGTAATTACAATAGGTATGATGTGTTGAGAGGAATATGGAAAGGGGTCATGGTTCCTGGTCTGACGATGGAAATGTGGTCTTTTGCATGAGATCAGAAGTTCAAGCAAAATTCGAAATTAAGCAACATGGAATAGGTAGGCTTGCCTTAGGAGCTCACGGAAATGCACCAAATCAAAGAGTACAAGGTGACATGGTATGGACATCAATCGAGGGCAGGGTAACTAGCAGCAAGATAAAATTTGAGGAGAAGCGATTGAGAGAACTGGGGGAGGAGCGTTGAGCTAGGAAGGTATTCAGCTACTTGTACACGAACAATGTCGATACAAAATGGAGGAAGCGAACCAGAAAATTGACTGGCAAATACTTAGAAGATAGCAGCGGGCCAAACCACAAAGAATTATTGGTTGAGAAGAAAGTTAAGGAAGCTGAGACTGATGTGTGGAGAATTGGCATGATTAAGAAGTCTGCACTAGAGATCTATTGAACTTTAAAGCAGGAAATTGCCAAGGAAAGGATCTATGATAATACTCGGAGTAGTTCTCTACTGTTTGAGGCCATGACTGGAGTATTGCGAACCAAGACATATCGGGCCAAATACGAAGGTGTAGACACGGTATGCAGTGCGTGTGGGGAGAAAGAGGAAACTGCCGAACACTTGAAAATGTTCTGTAAAGGACATTACCCTATAGTTTAGGATGATGGCGCAGAGGTTTTCAAAGCACTAGGGTTTAGGAACAGGAAGGGCAAAATAGACTATAAGCGGGTATAATTAACTAGAAGTAGAATATCTGATATGTGGCTAGAGTCAAGGCACGAGTGAAAATTAAACCTTCCACTGCAAATTACGAGCCCTCAACGTCACTATTTGTAGGGGGAAAAAAGTCTAGTTTTTGGTTCACTAAGTATTACGGCTTGTTGGCGTCGGCCACCAACCGATCTAAAGGGTACAGCCATATCAATCCATCCATCTATCCTGTCGGTGAGTAGCGACACAACTAAGCCGTTCGCACCCGCACTACCGGCCACAATGTACCACGGTGGTAGCACGCGGGTGCACCGCAAACGTGCTGGTTTTCTCACTAACAAGTTGGGCACTCTTTGCGCCATGGAATGCTCCAAGGTAGATTAGCAAAAAAAGAAAAAAAACTGTCTGACAGTTGCTCTCAGAGAAAATCACTGTGAAATGAACCATGTAGACGATTATCATTCGTCTCAAGTTAGACTGCACCTAGTATGCTTCTGGCGTCGAAGAGACAGAGCTGTGCCGTGATGGCGATTCTCTCACCAGTATGTTCTGGCTGCATGCTGATTTCGTGTTCAGCTAGGACAGACTCACATGTTTTCATTTATAAGCATTTTCTGCGTGAATACCACGTTGCTCCATTCCTCAGTAAGAAAAATGGGGGGGGGGGGGAGGGTAATTCTACGAGAGATCGACACGGGTCCAAAACTTGATATTTTAGATTTCATAGAGTATTTTATATTTCGTGCACCTCTCAACAGGTAGCCCCAAAGTCAACTTCGTTTTATTAACAATGGCATAACTTACGAGAAAAAAAATATCAAACTTGACCTACACGAAGGCACCAACTTCGTCACCTGTCATTTTTGAAAATTGCAGATGCTATAATGAGACAAATATTTTTGCTTCAAGAAAGATATTTTTTACCTGAAATGCATGTCTAATGAAGAATGAATTCGTGTGATTTGAAGTTTGTAGACCTTAAGAAATTAGCTTTTTAAAATGTCTAATTTTGCAACAGTTTAAAATAGGTTGCGTATTCCCCATTTTTTTCTCCGAAATTAATGCAAGGAGCGTTTTCAAACTTGACACGTTTTAAGGATATAGTGTGTTCAGTAGGCACATGAATTATTGTTGCCGTAGGGCAAATGTAAAGTTTTATTTATTGCCTCAAATTCTCATATTGGCAAAAGTGTACTCCACTGAAATTTGAATAATAAAAAAACCATCTTCGATTTTTCTTAAAATCTCGTAAATAGACAACCGAAGGCCATCATACAGTAATATAGAAAAAGATGTTGCATTAATTTGTTTTTAGCGACAATATTCGTGGTACAAATCAGATCTTTTCGAGAAAGCGCTGATAAGTTGAGAAATCTAGAAATCAGAACGGAAAAGCGGCAATGAGCTTCAAACGCGAGTAAAAGGGACCGCATTTGGTGAAGAAAGGCTGTTTTAGCAGATAGGAGTAACTATTTTGAACACTATCTTCTACAGTATCTGAATTCACTCTTACACGTAAGCACTGAGACTTCTAATATGTGGTGCCTCTCCATTACTGGCACACAGATGGAACTGCTGTGACAGCCATGTGTTTGCAACACGATGGGTAAGAGAATTGAATGTTTAATGGCTTCATAAACGATTCATAACAAATTTTTATCATTTGGGGCACGAAGACTGCCGCATGAGACAAGAAGACGCTTCAGGGCAAGTTGTCATCCTTCGTCTGCTCTACAGATGAATTGCTCTGCGCCGCATCTCGGAGGCAATGCCTCAGATTATATGATTCAAAGTAGGGACAAAGATTACGCCTCCCGTAATTTTATCGACAAAAACATTGTGAAATTCATTTTAACGTGCTATACTTCAGTTTTGCATTCGCACTGTGTATACTTGCGCACGCTGTTTTACGTCTGCTCTCATTAAAGGTGAGAGACATAGGAACAGACTACAGATAGATCACTTTCGTGCTGCTGGTTTCACGCATAGTTGCATTGCCAGTAATTTGAGCCTCAAAGAGTTTGGCGATGGTTCACCAATTCAGCCGGGGTAGAGTTTTTAGATGCGGAGCATCTTATACTCGCGCCTTGTAGTGCGCCGTCCGCACCGCTTCTCGAACATTCGACAGCTGACGCGCGCGCATGCGCTGTCGCGCCGTCGCCCACTCTTCCACCATCTGTGCATCCCTTCCTCCTCTACACACCGCGCGCGCTTCACTCCTCCACCATCTGTGCACCCTTCCTCCTCTACACACCGCGTTCGACATCTACAATTCTCCTGATTCTCCAGTGGACGCGCATGTGGCGTCGCGCTTCGAGAACATTCAACAGCTGACAGTGCATGCGCTGTCGAGCTGTATATATACTCAAGGTCGGCGCTCGCTCGCTCAGTTGCCGCTCGTCGGTTGGTTTGTACGGCGCGTCGACGTCCAAGGTCGCGGTGAAATGAATTCCAACGAATCCACAAACACAATGATCGACGTCCCTTCGACCAGCGCCGCCCTTTCGCTTACGTGTGTACGTGTTCACTCATTTAACACCCCCTCCTACAACCACGTTAACCAATTTAGCCATCGACCCAAGTAAGTCGCAATTTAACACCCCATTTCACAACCACGTTAACCAATTTAGCCATCGACCCAAGTAAGTCGCACTTTAACACCCCGTTAACCAATTATATGGTCCGCATCCTCCTCAGTGTTCCCCCGAGGGAAGCTGCGGGCAATTTTTTGTTCTGATTACCTCATATTGCATAAAAAGAAAAGACCTTATCAAAGAAACTTCCGCAAGGTCGAAGACATCGGCCTGTTTGCCCTCCAGAAGCTTTTACCGAAAGCTGCCCGCCATGCACATAACAACGACCACGTCTGCCAGAACTGCTTCAGACGCCTCAGAGACGTGCTGTCTTCGTCAAATGGCTTCTCAGCTGAAACAGCTGATGAATTTTTGCCGGAAGAAGAAAAAGGAAGAAGTCAAGCGCGGTGCGCAAACACGCCTGAAGCATTGTCACATATGCTACTGGAGAAGCTGCATGCGCAAAATATCAAAGTTCATGCAGAGCCAAGACAACTTAGCAGCAATTCTACAGTAACCGTGAAATGCCACCGTAACGTGTGTAACCGCCACTTTCAACCATCAGATCTAAAATGCAGTGTGTGCGCCCAGTTATTCAAGAACTTCAAGCAAGCCTATGAAGCGTTTTCTTCGTATCAAGAGCGCATGCATTTGTTGACACTGTTGCCGAGCGATATAGAGCGCCGAAAACTCCAAGCGCTTACACCAAAGTTGTCAGCTTACATGATATACAGATCCCGACGCTGGCGCGCAAAACACGGGTTATGAATACCACCAAATGCGGTAAAAAGGACACGGCTGAACCCAATGGACGTCCAGGCAGCTATGGCTTACTACTCCAAAGATGAGTATAGCTGTTCTCGGCTGAGTGCCAACAAAAAAGATGTAGTATCTGTTATCATTGACGAAAAAAAGGAGCTTGTTTCGAAAAGGTTTGTGACCCGTTCGGTGCGAGAGGCTTACCGTCTCTTTAGAGAAGCTAATCCGAACACGTCTATTGGGCTCTCAAAGTTTTATTCACTGAGGCCGAAGTGGGTTCTTCTTGCACCACACCAAAAAGTGTGCCTTTGTATATACTGGGCTAATGCCATGGAGTGTGTTTCTGCTCTACAAGACGTCACCGATGGTGCCTACACGGCGGACTTCTTGAAAGAACTATTTCTTTGCAGCTCCCCTACAAGTGATTGTTTTTTAGGCCATTGTGACTATTGTGCTAAGGAGGACGCTCTGACAGCCACATGTTTAGGAATCTCTGAAGATATTGAGGTAGCCTATGCAGTATGGGAAAATGGCGATCTAGTAAAAAAAAAACAGCCCAGGCAAGTGCTTTCCTGCGAGAGCTAAGTCTATGGCTCGTGAAGTGGATAACCCATGATTACATAAGATACATTCAATAATGAGCAATACGCCAGGCGAAAGAGAACCAAGAAAAAGAATCTTGCAATTTTCACTTCCATTTCGCCGAAAATTGGACAGCCATTTTACCGAACGAGGTACAGTCGTATCACTGGCACAAAAGACAGGTGTCTAAATTCACGTGTGTCGTCACAAGGAAGCAATCAATTCGAAGTTTTGCCGTCATCAGTGATGACACATGCCATGATGCAGCACGTGCTTGTTTTGCTCTAAAAATAATCCACAACTATATGAAGGAACAACTTAAGCCTGACACGCATGTTACTTGTGCTTTGGATGGTGCATGCAGTCACTTCAAAAACAAGTACCAGTTGTTCGAGTTATGTCAGAAAGATCATATATCAACAAAGTGGATTTTTTCGGCCACAGGACATGGCGAAAACTTTTGTGACGACGTTCGTGGCCTACTAAAGCATCAGGCTACGCTCTACAACCTCAGAGCGGCAAGATCAGCTGTGATTATGCCAGCATCCCAAATGGTGGCGCAATTGAGCGCGAATCTCAAGAATGTCAAGCTGCTGGGTGCAAATGCAGACGAGCTAGAAACATTCCATCAGTTTAAGAAGAGCCAGTGGAAATTGTTGCCACGTGTTCCAGGCATACGTTCTTTTCATGTTTGGCTAAGCACATCTGAGGGCACTGATCGTGGTCGTGTTTTGTTAGCGTCACGTACTGCTAAATGTGATTTGCAAAAGATGCAGCCAATTTGAGCGGATCTCTTGTTTCACGCAGTCATCACCAAAATACCAGTGGGGGTACTTCAAGCGCATGTGCTTTTTCTAGCAAGACCCAACACTTGCATTGGAACATTTTTGTGTTTGAGTTTATCTGCAAATATAGACAGATGTTGTGCAAGTGAGTTACAGTGTCGAAGATTTCCTCCATTAGAGCTGTGTTATAAGGAGCATAAATGCGCCTTCATGGGTACGTACTTATCACAGTGCTAAAACAGCCTTTCTTCACCAAATTCGGTCACGTTTACTCGCGTTTGAAGCTCATTGCCGCTTTTCCGTTCCAATTTCTAGATTTTTCAACTTATCAGCGCATTCTCGAAAAGCTGTGATTTGTACCACGAATATTGTCGCTAAAAACAAAATAATGCAACATGTTTTTCTATATTACTGTATGATGGTCTTCGGTTGTCTATTCACGAGATTTGAAGAAAAATTGAAGACGGGGTTTTTTTATTATACAAATTTCAGTGGAGTACACTTTTGCCATTATGAGAATTTTGAGGCAATAAATAAAAATTTACATTTGCCCTACGGCCGCAATAATTTATGTACGTAATGAACACACTATATCATTAAAACGTGTCAAGTTGGAAAACGCTGCTTGCATTACTTTCGGAGAAAAAAAATGGGGAATACGTAACTTACTTTAAACTGTTGCAAAATTATACATTTTTAAAAGGTATTATCTTACGGTCTGCAAACTTGAAACCGTATGAATTCATTCTTCATTAGACATGCATTTCAGGTAAAAAATATCTTCCTTGAAACAAAAATGTTTGTCTTCTTATAGCATCTGCAATTTTCGAAAATGACAGGTGACGAAGTTGGTGCCTTCGTGTAGGTGAAGTTGGATATTTTTTTTCTCGTAAGTTATGCCGTTAATAATAAAACGTAGTTGACTTTCGGGCTACGTGGTGAGAGGTACACGAAATATAAAATATTCAATGAAATCTAAAATATGAACTTTTAGACACGTGTCGATCTCACGTGGAATCACCCGGGGGCAATGGGTAACTGCGTCATTTTTTTTTGCGTCGTATGTACTCCCAGTGTGCCCTTGGTGTATGCACATGGACTTCATTCAACCAAAGCACCACGGTAGCGTAGTACTTATGGTGTCCCAGTCCTGTAATCGACGTCGCAGTATGTTGTCACAAATCGCGACATGGACGAAGGGAGCACACTGTATGGTCCGGTGAAATTGTTTAGATAACTAAAGTTGTGGCCACGTAAATGAAAAGTCAGATTACAGCAAAACATTGACAGTGACAGTGGTGAACAGAGCGTCGGCCATAGATAGAACTGAAAATCGGTGAAGCGCATTTCCATTTATACATGCGCTGTTAAATATTCCAACGGCATCGTTAGTGGCCTCGCAGCTAGGTTCCAAAATAATCTCTAATGTTCGCGAAGTAGACGCAATCCTGAAAAAAAGTGACCTACTACGGTCATAGCACAAAGAACCAATTTAGAGAAGGGAAACTGTAGCCTTGACAATACCACCAAAAATAATCAGTGGCAGTGCATGGAACTACCAAGGGCACCCAAGAGATGGCGCTGATAAACCTAAAGCGAAAAATGGACTTTATTGTTTTTGTTCTTGCTTTTTAGTAGAAAAAAAGCAAAAGGCCACCCATTTGATTTCAAACCGGGTGCGTCTGCGCATGCGAAGATGCTTCGGCTAGTCCTTTATTTCGCTCTCCTTTTCAAACAGAAGTAGACGAAAGAGACCGGGGCGCATGCAGGATACGTGTGTCTCGATATTTTTCACCCGCTTGTTTTAAGCACATCTATGCATCCAGTAGTACACCAAAGCGTCACTCGGAACACCATACCTGTGCGTACAAAGGTTACATGAAATCGAAAGGCAGCTGACGCCAGTAAAACCAATTCATGAGTGAGGAAGAAGAAGAATATCTATTGAAACAAACGAGCTGTCGTGCCCCAATGCGAAAAAATATTACTATCGTGAACCATTACCGAGATTTTGCAAACGACACGTCTTCGTCTTCAGAGGCAAAACGACAAGAATACGTGTCTCGCTTGTAGAAAATATCAATAGAAAACAGTTGCAAAATCTGCATGAGGTGTTTCCGTGAAAGCTTCGAAATACAGCTTGTTTTTTCGCCAAGCCTGGCTTAACCCTCCCTTGTCCCCCCTCTTTTTTATTTCATCATCACATAGTTAGGTCAAGCTGAGGACAAAAGGAGGTGGGTTTTTTTTTTCGCAAAGAAAACACGGCGGAGTGAATATTGAGAGAAGCGCAAGCATTCGAACACATCCAGGGCCAGAAAAAGTAGGTAGTACACACATACACAACACTGGCAGCGGAAACAATATCTAGGGGTGAAATCATCAACGAATACTAACAAACATGCATGCACAGGCAAAAAGAATGTACCTGTCATCCCCATGGCACTTTCGTAACTTTACCGGTATGACAGTCCCTGCGGCACAATGCAGCAGTAAAGCGACTATACCTACAGCAACTGCGGTGACATGCAGAAGCGAATAAAGAAATACCAGAAAGAAACCGAACGCTCAGGATTACGTCGACCATCGTGTGAAACCTCACTGCGCATATGAGCGTCAGTAGCCCCCGTGGAACAGCAGCAGCGCATGTTTTCCGCTTTGTCACCGATAAGAAAATCGATTGCAGAACGATAGCCATTCAATACTTCCATGAAATACCGCGATCGCTGAACAAATTTAGTGTTAAAAGAATTTGTACGCACAATACGGAATTGAAATGTTACCTTCAATACTGTAGAAAAGAGCACCTTTTTGCAAAAATGGTGGCTCTCTTCACTTTAAAGTTTGAGCTCAATAGGGTGCGCCTAGCGGATTTTCGGCGTCGCCGAGGGCAGAGTTGAATGGAGCCACGATGGTTCTTCTTTAGTTGTCAATGTTTTACACCCGTATGGCGATGGGTCGAACTTGAGACTTTCCCAGGCCTGCTACACTCCTAATAAAAACACCAATCTTGTGTGGCGCAAAAATAACATAGCAAATATTAACGTTAATTCAACCGCTTCATTCTAAGAAGACACGTGCAAGCAGGCCAATCAAGTGCAAGCTAAAAGAAATTGAATGAACACAGAAAAATGAAGACATTTCACACTTAACTAGAGATGCATCAATTTCTATCTCACTATGGCACGGCAGCCAATGCAGATAGAAACTTTACCGCCTCAGATGATTTCGTAAAGCAAGCAGTGTGCTATTTCATTCATAATAAGACCCATGTCTGTGGCACACTTTAAGTCAAATGGAGCAATAACAGCATCGAGTGCCCGTTTCATGTGTATCTTTATTAACCGCTAGTCAAGCTGCTTAGCCGAAGTTGCACTCTCAGATATGCCGCTGAGAAGGCAGCTTTCCTACTACGCAACTGTTTGGAATTAGGGTAAGTCCTGTATATCCAATCCTTCAATATTGGTCGGTGAGCTATGAAGAAGCTTGGAAAACAGATTGAGTGACAAAAAAAAAAACACTGTGTACGTGAGCTTTTACATAAAGCAGAAACTTGCAGTAGAGGTACCTAGCAGATTTTTGCAAATGGCACATTACGGGAACAGGCTGAATCAATCATTTAGGCGTATACAGACACCCGGGCGGGTTCGTACTGATTGGTCTCTTTTATTTTATTGGTTACGTGCTCTTAAGTACCACTAAGAAAAATTGCTCCTTGAGAGGCACAAAGCGTGCTTCTGTTGTTTGCGAAAAAGAAACAAAAGAGGAAAGGAGGGTAGGTGAAGTATAACATTTATTAGATGTAAAATGCTACAATAGTACAAGTGAAGCTGGTGCAATGCTTTGTGAAAACAGCGCGAAAAAGAATATCCTTGTTTTCAAGCTGTGGGGTTTTGATCTTGATGTAGTTAACCGGGTTTCACCTTCATCAGTCAACGGAGTCTGAGCAGGTTTTAATCTTCGGGTGGACAACCATGTCTCAGCTTCTTCAATGAGCGAAATTTATTTTGTATCAGTCAACCGTGTTTTCTCTTCAAGGAGCACGCCCTTCACGTACCAAAAAGAAAAGGAGAACAGAGTTGCGTTTAATGCCACAAAAAATCACCAATAACGAGGCCGTTGTATTCAACGTACTCAAAGATCCCCACGTAGGTAAACTAAAACAAGGAAACATTTTAAGTCTCTCTACGTATGTACATAGGGGAAGCACCTCTAACGCAATGATATCTTGGGTATATAGAATTTCTAATACCATGGTGAAAACGATTAACGGGATAGTTAGCCGTTCACCTGAAAACGGTAGAGCACTACTGGCGATACATCTACGTAAGTACATGAGTAGAAATAGCCACGTGGTGCATGCGCGAAAAATTTCAATACTCTACGGGAACACTTTTCGAAAGGTGGTAATAATGACGAACATGAGCAATGAAAATCAAAACTTCCGTAATTATACTATACGTCTAGATAAAACATGCGATAAAGAATAACTATTTGAGCGTACCCATCATGATGTCCATATAGCCAATTGGTGTGTCATTCTGGGGTATCCGCCGCTCCGAGTTGGCTGCTTGCATTGCTTGATTTTCGTGAAGGTCGGCTTGGAGTCGTGCCCTCAGCAGAATCAAGTGTGCCACAACCCTGGAAGACAGCAGCGGATGCTCGTTGCCTCGACGCCACCTCGTGCGTCTTGCCAGACGACTAAGTCTCGATCTGTACGGAAGCCGCCGCGCCCGCGTAGTTCCTTCTGAACTTGTCTCCACCAGGGTGGTGCTGCGAAGGCCCAGCAGCTGCTCAGAAGAGAGTGCTTCATCGCTCGCCGAAAGAGGGATGTCATGATGGGGTGCATGGAAAGATATTTTGCCAGAGTGTCTCGTGTGGGGTCTCTGACGAGTGGCTTCCCGTGCATTCCCAATTAAGTTGCCGTCTCGAGCACTCAGGTAGTTGTCCACTGGAAGCAAACACAAATATATGTTAACTGAAAAACGTTCTTCAATGAGGAATAAAGTTCAGATTCAGAAAGAAAATACAGTCATCGGGTCGTTTGTAGCTCGAAGACACAAGCTAGCTGCTTCCTGCTACGACTGCATCGTTCCTACGACTTCACGAACAAAAATTTGGTAGTAATCTGATAATTTCTGGCGGATAGCTATAAATGTCAGACTATATTCATAAAACATGACGGAGTCACCATCTTGGGTGATTAAGCCGGAATTTGTTTTTTAGGGACAAAGCTCCTTAAGGCGTGGGTCTGTCCATCTTACGTCCTTTTGGTACGTAGCCACCGAAATGCTAGATGGGAAACGGTGGTATCTGGAGTGTTCAATAGATGGACGCACGGACTGACAGAGTAGATGATGGACGGACCGATGAACAGACGCGTGGACGTATGGACAGACAGACGAACCCACGAATGGTGGCGCGGACGAATCCAAGCAAGAACGAACGGACGGACGGAAGCATGG
The DNA here is from genome assembly GCF_013339725.1 of Rhipicephalus microplus. Taxonomy (NCBI): domain Eukaryota; kingdom Metazoa; phylum Arthropoda; class Arachnida; order Ixodida; family Ixodidae; genus Rhipicephalus; species Rhipicephalus microplus. Next base: position 60,268,966 of record NC_051173.1, on the reverse strand, counting down.
ACGGGCTGTTGGACGCTTCGTCCCACACATCATCATTCACTCCGTGGATATGGTGTGATTTTTGCTATGTTGCGACATGAATAAGGCCACGAGATATCGTACATCCACCAACCCCGCTTTTTTCGTGCGCATGCGCCTCCCGCAACACTGTTCGTTTATTTAGCTATCAAAGATGCAAAACACAAATGGTAACAGAATAATACGGCGATGATAAACCTGTCGTTAAACACTGTATTCTCGAACTAATATTGGCTAAGCCAATTAGGATTATGAGGAATGCTGGCAAAGGGCCGCGAAGTCAAGCACGACACTAAAGGGTTCTAACCATTCTTGCGACACCCTTACTGCGCAATTGTGTAGACGCCCTGAAACGTACCTGTCATCATAAAAATTTATGCTTCCGAGCAAGAGAAAGCAACGAGTACAAATAAAGCCAAACAAAAGCATTTCGCGTTCCAAATAGGGGCATGCAAGAAAATAAAAATTATGTAAAATGAAACTGCTTATACAGTGAACAGTCAAAAATACTCACTAGAACTGCCTATCTGGGCTACGATAGGAGAACTTGGCCTGTGCTGCAGAGTATCTCGGGTGCCGTCCATGTTCGACGTCTGACTGCTCGATTCCGTTTGACTTCGCTTTTTACGACCCGGCCTGCGACCGAAAACTGCACAAGTGTTTTTGACGTCACAGGTACTCTCGCCCCAGTCACTTATCCACAGGTCAGCCAGAAACGTTCGGCCAGCATGTCGCAGCTGGAATTCCAAGATTTTTCTCTTTCTCTCAGGTCGGACTACTGTCTCTTTCCCTAACCCCTCTGTTGTGCAGCCGGCGCGTCCCACCGTGACATTCCTTACTTTTAAAGTACACAAAGCCCCGGGAGTATAAATACATTAGTCACGCACTTTCAGTGGAAAATATCCGTAAGTGATTCGACTTTCTTCTCCTGCCAGTTGCTTGTCCTTTTACAGTGTTAGGGACACGTTTGGCCAGTCGATATCCAGGGGCGGAAAACAGTTTAAATGTACAGGGCTTCTGAACACAAGCTTTATCCATCCAGATTCATCAGCGGGGCTTCAGTGGCTGATTGTGCATAAGATGAAAGAAAAAAATCGCAGATCCCACGCACCGTGGGAAAAGAACACACGCGAAGCGCGAAGAGGTAGGTAATGTTTTCCCTTTAAACGAGCACAACATTACTGTGTGGACGTAAATTATTCAGTACATGACTTCCTTGCCATTAATATCAAATTTGGACGAGTCAATTACCTTCTTCCTCTGATCCCGTCGCGTAATACGAAATTTAGTATAAGCGGAGTATAAGCTAAACGTATAAGCTAAAGTATTATAGTAGTTATTATAAGTTATATAAGTAGTTAGTATAAGCTAAACGGCCGTGAGCACGCTGTGAACGTAGCATGTATTTATGTTTTACATGACACGCATATCAAGATTATCATGTTTAATCGAGTCATTTACCTTTTGCGTCTATTCACGTCAGCTGATACGAAATTTGGTATAAGTGGAGCTAGTGAAACGGCCGCAAGCGTATCATAAGCATGGCATGTAGTCATGTTCCGAAAAAACATATATCTCATGCTCATCTTATTTGCACCATTTATGTACATTTCGTCATCCATTCACGTCTCGTTATACTAAATTTGGCATATGTGAAGCTAGCGACAAAACCGCGAGCGCATCGTGAGCATGGCGTGTAGCCATGACTAGTCATAAGTTGAAAGTCATGTCATGCATGTCATCATTTCCACGTCAGGGTCTGTCACTTATGTTCGCTATGCAGTCATGTCATATAATACCAGTTTTCCAAACATGTCATGTTAACGAAACTACCGCAAGAACAGCAAGACCATGAAATGTAAAAATTGACATTTGTGACATGCATATTACGATTTTGATGTTGTTACTAGTCAGTTATGCTTGTCATTCCATCGTTATATGCTATACTAATTTTGGTATCGATGCGATTACCAAGACGACCGAGCTAGAAGTAATGGGAGACTATATAGCAAGACAGACAGACATACAGACAGGCAGGCAGGCAGGCAGGCAGACAGACAGACAGACAGACAGACGGACGGACGGACGGACAGACAGACAGACAGGCAGACAGACAGGCAGACAGACAGATAGATAGACAGACAGATAGACAGACAGATAGATAGATAGACAGATAGATAGACAGATAGATAGATAGATAGATAGATAGATAGATAGATAGATAGATAGATAGATAGATAGATAGATAGATAGATAGATAGATAGATAGATAGATAGATAGATAGATAGATAGATAGATAGATAGATAGATAGATAGATAGATAGATACGCTCAAAGTCACCGAAGTCCGCTAGGAAATGCTTTGCATTTAAAAATGTCTACGGGCCTTAGTAACTACCTTAATTGTGAGGAAGCGAGAAAGCTTTTCATGTGGGGATGGTACAGAAAGAAGCGGGACTAGTGCAATAGTTTGGCTGTTTCGTTCACCGCGTAATAAGAGACGGATCCCATGTTGTCTCGATGTCGTATTTAGTGATGGCAACGCGCAGCCCCCTACTATCTTCCTATGGGTTGTCAGACGCTGTCGTTTCGTTCATTTCAAATGTCGTGAAATAAATGCGGCGTACTGAAAGTCAATGCTATGAGCCTGCATACAATTGATTGGCAAGAGAAGATTAAAAATATCTGCTGCAACTTACGGCGAGACTTCATAATTTTCAAGGCCCAGTTGAGTGTACCTATTTTTCCCATGACTTGACACGAGTGCTATTGAAGACTCGTTTCGAACAAAAAAACCTCTCATCGTGGTAATTTCTGATTGGGCCTGTCAAACCACCGCGTATTGCGCATGAAAGTTGGCATGTTCTCAATGAACGAAACCCTAGATAGTGGACCAGTTTTCCACCAACTCCCTTTTCAGCCGATTCCTCTACGCCGGGAGAATTCTCAGAATCGAGCTACGCCCAAGTCATGGGCCTTGTGCATTGACTGGGAGGGGAGCCCTGGATAGGTGGCGCGCTGCAACAAGGCCCCTGTCCGTGAGTCGCGACACAACTCAGCCGCTCACACCCAGCCTACCGGCCACAATGTACCAAGGTTTGAGCACGCTGGTGCACTGGAAACGTGCAGGTTTTCTCACTAACAGCTTGCACAGTCTTTGCGCCATGGGATGCTCCACGGTGGATTACCAAAAAATAGAAAGAAAAACTGTCTGAAGGTTGCTCTCAGAGAAAATCACTGTGAAACGAACCATGTATACGATTATCATTCGTCTCAAGAGACAGAGCTGTGCCGTGATGGTGATTCTCTCGCCAACATTTTCTGGCTGCATGCTGATTTCGTGTACAGCTAGGACAGACTCGCACGTTTCCATTTATAAGTATTTGCTGCGTGAATACCACGTTGCTCCGTTCTTCAGTAAGAAAAATGGGGGCAATGGGTAACTGCGTGTTTTTTTTTTTTTTTGCGTGGTATGTACTCCCAATGTGCCCTTGGTGTATGCACATCGACTTTAATCAACCAAAGCACCGCGACAGCACAGTACGTATGGTGTCGCAGTTCAGTACTCGAGGGCGAAGTATGTTGTGACAAATCGTGACCCGGATGAAGGGAGCAGACTGTATGGTCCGGTGAAATTGTTTAGATAACTGAAGTTGTGGCTACGTAAATGAAAAGTCACATTAGAGCAACACACTGACAGTGTTAGCGGTGAACAGTGCGTCAGCCATAGATAGAACTGACAATCGGTGAAGCGCGTCTCCATTATACATGCGCCGTTCAATATTCAAACGGCATCGCTAGAGGCCTCGCGGCTAGGTTCCAAAATAATCTCTAATATTCGCGAAGTAGGCGTAATCCTGAAAAAAAAACGATCTACTGCGGTCATGGCATAAAAAACCAAATTATGGAAGGGAAATTGTAGCTTTGACAACACCGCGAAAAATAATCAGTGGCAGCGCATGGAACTACCAAGGGCACCCAAGAGATTGCGCTGAATAAACATAAAGCGAAAAATTACCTTTATTGTTTTTGTTGTTTTTTGAGTATAAAAAAAGTAAAAGGCCGCCCATATGATTTCAAACCGGGTGCGTCTGCGCATACGAAGATGCTTCGGCTGGTCCTTCATTTCGCTCTCCTTTTTCAAAAAGAAGTAGGCGAACGAGACCGGGGCTCAGGCAGGGCTACGTGTGTCTCGATATCTTTCACCAGCTTGTTTCAAGCACATCTATGCATGCAGTAGTACACCAATGCGTCACTCGGAACATCGTACCTGTGCGTACAAAGTTTACATGAAATCGAAAGGCAGCTTGCACCAGTAAGACCAATTCATGAGTGAGTATGGAGAAGAATATCTACTGATAGCAAACGAGCTGTCGTGCCCCAATGCGAAAAATATTAGTATCGTGTACCATTATCGAGAGTTTGCAAATGGCATGTCTTCAACTTCATAGGCAAAACGACTGAAATACGTGTCTCGCTTGTAGAAAATATCAATAGAAAACAGTTGTAAAATCTGCATGAGGTGTTTCCGTGAAAGCTTCGAAATACAGCTCGTTCTTTTGCCAAGCACGGCTTAACACGCCCTTCCCCCTTTTTTATTTATTTCATCATCACATAGTTAGGTCAAGCTGAGGACCCAAGGAGGTGGGTTTTTTTGTCGCAAAGAAATCACGGCGGAGTGAATATCGAGAGAAGCGTAAGCATTCGAACACAATCAGGGCCAGAAAAAGTAGGAAGTACACAAATACACAACACTGGCAGCGGAAACAATATCTAGGGGTGAAATTATCAACAAAGACTAACAAACATGCATGCACAGGCAAAAACAATGTACCTGTCATCCCCATGGCACTTTCGTAACTTCACCGGTATGACAGTCCCTGCAGCACAATCAAGCAGTAAAGCGACTATACCTACAGCAACTGCGGTGACTTGCAGAAGCGAAAAAAGAAATCCCAGAAAGAAACCGAACGCTCAGGATTACGTCGACCATCGTGTGAAACCTCACTGCGCATATGCGCGTCAGCAGCCCCCGTGGATCAGCAGAAGCGCATGTTTTCCGCTTTGTCACCGATAAGAAAATCGATTGCAGAACGATAGCCATACAATACTCCCATGAGGTACTGCGATCGCTAAACAAATTTAGTGTTAAAAGAATTTCTACGCACAATGCGGAATTGAAATGTTACCTTCAATTCTGTAGAAAAGAGCACCTTTTTTCAAAAATGGTGGCTCTCTTCGCTTTAAGGATTGAGCTCAATAGGGTGCCCCTAGCGGATTTTCGGCGTCGCCGAGGGCAGAGTTGAATGGAGCCACGATTGTTCTTCTTTAGTTGTCAATGTTTTACACCCGTATGGCGATGGTCGAACTTGAGACTTTCCCAGGCCTGCTACACTCCTGAAGATAGTCTAACACTGGAAGTGTGGTTCACGCTAAAGTCAACGACAGTAAAATGGGGTGATAAAAACAACTCAAGCAAAGAATGTGGCCATATATTCACAGCCACATCGGCCGCTTTAAACGAGGGTTAATAACAAATAACACCCATGTACCTACATCATTGCGGACAATAAGAAAAACACCAAGCAGTCAAAATGATTGCTGCTACACGCAATGTTCCTCATAACAACACCGATCTTGTTTGGCGCAAAAATAACATTAACGTTAATTCAACCGCTTCATTCTAAGAAGACACGTGCAAGCAGGACAATCAAGTGCAAGCTAAAATAAATTTGAATGAACACAGAGAAATCAAGACATTTCACACTTGACTAGAGATGCATCAATATCTATCTCACTATGGCATGGCAGCCAATGCAGATAGAAACTTTACCGCCTCAGATGATTTCGTAAAGCAAGTAGTGTGCTATTTCATTCATAATAAGACCCATGTCTGTGGCACACTTTAAGTCAAATGGAGCAATAACAGCATCGAGTGCCCGTTTCATGTGTATCTTTATTAACCGCTAGTCAAGCTGCTTAGGCGAAGTTGCACTCTCAGATATGCCGCTGAGAAGGCAGCTTTCCTACTACGCAACTGTTTGGAATTAGGGTAAGTCCTGTATATCCAATCCTTCAATATTGGTCGGTGGGATATGAAGAAGCTTGGAAAACAGAATGAGTGACAAAAAAAAAAACACTGTGTACGTGAGCTTTTATATGAAGCAGAAACTTGCAGTAGAGGTGCCTAGCAGATTTTTGCAAATGGCACATTACGGGAACAGGCTGAATAAATACTTTAAGCATATACAGAGACCCGGGATGGTTCGTACTGATTGGTCTCTTGTATTTTATTGATTACGTGCTCTTAAGTACCAGTAAGAAAAATTGCCCCTTGAGAGGCACAAAGCGTGCTTCCTTTTTTTTGCAAAAAAGAAACAAAAGAGGAAAGGAGGGTAGGTGAATTATAACATTTATTAGATGTAAAATGCTATAATAGTACAAGTGATGCTGGCGCAATTCTTTGCGAAAACAGCGCGAAGAAGAATATCCTTGTGGTCCAGCTGTGGGGTATTTATCTTGATGTAGTTCACCGGGTTTCACCTTCATCAGTCAACGGAGTCTGAGCAGGTTTCAATCTTCGGATAGACAACCATGTCTCAGCTTCTTCAATGAGCGAAATTTCATTTGTATCAGCCAACCGGATTTTCTCTTCAAGGAGCACGCCCTTTACGTACCAAAAAGAAAAGGAGAACAGAGTTGCGTTTATTGCCACGAAAAATCACCAATAACGATGCCCTCGTATTAAACGTACTCAAAGAGCCCCACGTAGGTAAACTAAAACAAGGAAACATTTTAGGTCTCTCTACGTATGTACATTGGTGAAGCACCTATAACGCAATGATATCTTGGGTATATCGATTTCTAATACCATGGTGAAAACGATTAACGGGATAGTTAGCCGTTCACCTGAAAACGGTAGGGCACTACTGGCGATACATCTAGGTAAGTACACGAGTAGAAATAGCCACGTGGTGCATGCGCGAAAAACTTTAATACTCTACGGGAACACTCTTCGAAAGGTGGCATAATGACGAACATGAGCAATGAAAATCAAAACTTCCGTAACTATACTATACGTGTTGATAAAACATGCGATAAAGAATAATTATTTGAGCGTACCCATCATGATGTCCATATAGCCAATGGTGTGTCATTCTGGGGTATCCGCCGCTCCGAGTTGGCTGATTGCATTGCTTGATTTTCGTGAAGGTCGGCTTGAAGTCGTGCCCTCAGCAGAATCAAGTGTGCCACAACCCTGGAAGACAGCAGCGGATGCTCGTTGCCTCGACGCCACCTCGTGCGCCTTGCCAGACGACCAAGTCTTGATCTGTACGGAAGCCGCCGCGCCCGCGTAGTTCCTTCTGAACTTGTCTCCACCAGGGTGGTGCCGCGAAGGCCCAGCAGCTGCTCAGAAGAGAGTGCTTCATCGCTTGCCGAAAGAGGGATGTCGTGATGGGGTGCATGGAAAGATATTTGCCAGAGTGTCTCGTCTGGGGTCTCTGAGGAGTGGCTTCCCGTGAATTCCCAATTAAGTTGCCGTCTCGAACACTCAAGTCGTTGTGCACTGGAAGCAAACACAAATATATGTTAACTGAAAAACGTTCTTCAATGAGGAAGAAGGTTCAGATTTAGAAAGAAAATACAGTCATCGGGTCGTTTGTAGCTCGAAGACACAAGCCAGCTGCTTCCTGTTACGAATGCATCGTTCCTTCGACTTCACGGACACAAATATGCTGGCAATCTGATATTTCTTGCGGATAGCCATAAATTTCAGACTATATTCATAAAACATGACAGAGTCGCCAGCTTGGGTGATTAAGCCGTAATTTGTTTTTAGGGATGAAGCTCCTTAAGGCGTCCGTCTGTCCATCTTACGTCCTACTGGTACGTAGCCACCGAGATGCTAGATGGGAAACGGTGGTATTTGTAGTGTTCAATAGACGGACGCACGGACTGACCGAGTAGATGATGGACGGACAGATGGACAGACGCGGGCACGTATGGGCAGACAGACCAACGCACGAATGGTGGCGCGGACGAATCGAAGCAAGAATGAACGGACGGACGGAAGCATGGACAGGCTGATGGACGCTTCGCCCCACACATCATGATTCACTCCGTGGATATGCTGTTATTTTTGCTATGTGGCGACATGAATAGGGCCATGAGATGTCGTACATCCACCAACCCCGCCATTTTCGTGCGCATGCGCCCACCGCAACGCTGTTCTTTTATTTAGCTATCAAAGATGCAAAACACAAATGGTAACAGCCAAATAAGGCGATGATAAACCTGTCGTTAAACAGTGTATTCTCGAACTAATATGGGGCTAAGCCAATTAAGATTATGAGGAATGCTGGCAAAGGCCACGAATTCAACCACGACCTAAGGGGTTTTAACCATTCTTGGCGACACCCTTACTGCGCAATTGTGTAGACGCTCTGAAACGTACCTGTCATCATAAAAATTTATGCTTCCGAGCAAGAGAGAGCAACGTGTACAAATAAAGCCAAACAAAAGCATTTCGCGTTCCAATTAGGGACATGCAAGAAAATAAAAAATATGTAAAATAAAACTGTTTATACAGTGAACAGTCACAAATACTCACTAGAACTGCCTATCTGGGCTACGATAGGAGAACTTGGCCTGGGCTGCAGAGTCTCTCGGGTGCCGTCCATGTTCGACGCCTGACTGCTCGATTCCGTTTGACTTCGCTTTTTACGACCCGGCCTGCGACCGAAAACTGCACAAGTGTTTTTGACGTCACAGGTACTCTCGCCCCAGTCACTTATCCACAGGTCAGCCAGAAACGTTCGGCCAGCATGTCGCAGCTGGAATTCCAAGATTTTTCTCTTTCTCTCAGGTCGGACTACTGTCTCTTTCCCTAACCCCTCTGTTGTGCAGCCGGCGCGTCCCACCGTGACATTCCTTACTCTTAAAGTGTACAAAGCCCCGGGAGTGTAAATACATTAGTCACGCACTTTCAGTTGAAAATATCCGTAAGTGATGCGACTTTTTTCTCCTGCCAGTTCCTTGTCCTTTTACAGTGTTAGGGACACGTTTGACCAGTCGATATCCAGGGGCGCAAAACAGTTTGAATGTACAGGGCTTCTGAACACAAGCTTTATCCATCGAGATTCATCAGCGGGGCTTCAGTGGCTGATTGTGCATAGGATTAAAGAAAAAAAAATCGGAGATCTCACGCAACGTGAGAAAAGAACACACGCGAAGCGCAAAGAGGTAGGTAATATTTTCCCTTTAAAGGAGCACAACATTACTGTGTGGACGTAAATTATGCAGTACAGGACTTCCATGCCATTATTATCGAATTTGGACGTGTCAATTACCTTCTTTCTCTGTTCCCGTCGCGTAAGACGAAATTTAGTATAGGCGGAGTATAAGCTAAACGTATGGGCTAAAGTAGTATAGTAGTTAATATAAGTTATATAAGTAGTTAGTATAAGCTAAACGGCCGCGAGCACGCTGTGAACGTAGCATGTATTTATGTTTTACATGACACGCTTATCAAGATTATCATGTTTAATCGAGTCATTTACCTCTTTCGTCTATTCACGTCACCTGATACGAAATTTAGTATAGGTTGAGCTAGCGAAACGGCCGCAAGCGTATCATAAGCATGGCATGTAGTCATGTTCCGCAAAAACATATATCTCATGCTCATCTTATTTGCACCATTTATGTACCTTTCGTCATCTATTCACGTCTCGTTATACCAAATTTGGCATATGTGAAGCTAGCGACACAACCGCGAGCGCACCGTGAGCATGGCGTGTAGCCATGACTAGTCATAAGTTGAAAATCATGACATGAATGTCATGATTTTCACGTCAGGGTCTGTCACTTATGTTCGCTATGCAGTCATATCATATATTACCAGTTTTGAAAACATGTCATGTTAACGAAACTACCGCAAGAACAGCAAGACAATGAAATGTAAAAAATGACATTTGTGACATGCATATAATGATTTTCATGTTGTTGCTGGTCAGTTATGCTTGTCATTCCATCATATTATGCTATACTAATTTTGGTATCGATGCGATTACCAAGACGATCGAGCTAGAAGTCATAGGCGACTATATAGCAACCCAGACAGACAGACAGACAGACAGACAGACAGACAGACAGACAGACAGACAGATAGATAGATAGATAGATAGATAGATAGATAGATAGATAGATAGATAGATAGATAGATAGATAGATAGATAGATAGATAGATAGATAGATAGATAGATAGATAGATAGATAGATAGATAGATAGATAGATAGATAGATAGATAGATAGATAGATAGATAGATAGATAGATAGATAGATAGATAGATACGCTAGAAGTCACCGAAGTCCGCTAGGAAATGCTTTGCATTTAAAAATTCTACGAGCCTTAGTAACTACCTTAATTTTGAGGAAGCGAGAAAGCTTTTCACGTGGGGATGGTACAGAAAGAAGTGAGACTAGTGCAATAGTTTGGCTGTTTCGTTCTCCGCGTAAAAAGAGACGGATCCCATGTTGTCTCAATGTCGTATTTAGTGATGGCAACGCGCAGCCCCCTACTATCTTCGTATGGGTTGTCAGACGCTGTCGTGTCGTTCATTTCAATTGTTGTGAAATAAATGCGGCATACTGAAAGTCAATGCTATGAGCCTACATACAATTGATTGGAAAGAGTAAGATAATAATATCTGCTGCAACTTAAGGCGAGACTTATAATTTTCAAGGCCCAGTTGAGTGTACCTATTTTTCCCATGACTTGACACGAGTGCTATTGAAGACTCGTTTCGAACAAAAAAACCTCTCATCGTGGTAATTTCTGATTGGGCCTAGTCAAACCAGCCGCGTATTGCGCATGAAAGTTGGCATGTTCTCAATGAACGAAACCCTAGATAGTGGACCAGTTTTCCACCAACTCCCTTTTCAGCCGATTCCTCTACGCCGGGAGAATTCTCAGAATCGAGCTACGCCCAAGTCATGGGCCTTGTGCATTGACTGGGAGGGGAGCCCTGGATAGGTGGCGCGCTGCAACAAGGCCCCTGTCCGTGAGTCGCGACACAACTCAGCCGCTCACACCCAGCCTACCGGCCACAATGTACCAAGGTTTGAGCACGCTGGTGCACTGGAAACGTGCAGGTTTCTCACTAACAGCTTGCACAGTCTTTGCGCCATGGGATGCTCCACGGTGGATTACCAAAAAATAGAAAGAAAAACTGTCTGAAGGTTGCTCTCAGAGAAAATCACTGTGAAACGAACCATGTATACGATTATCATTCGTCTCAAGAGACAGAGCTGTGCCGTGATGGTGATTCTCTCGCCAACATTTTCTGGCTGCATGCTGATTTCGTGTACAGCTAGGACAGACTCGCACGTTCCATTTATAAGTATTTGCTGCGTGAATACCACGTTGCTCCGTTCTTCAGTAAGAAAAATGGGGGCAATGGGTAACTGCGTGTTTTTTTTTTTTTTTTGCGTGGTATGTACTCCCAATGTGCCCTTGGTGTATGCACATCGACTTTAATCAACCAAAGCACCGCGACAGCACAGTACGTATGGTGTCGCAGTTCAGTACTCGAGGGCGAAGTATGTTGTGACAAATCGTGACCCGGATGAAGGGAGCAGACTGTATGGTCCGGTGAAATTGTTTAGATAACTGAAGTTGTGGCTACGTAAATGAAAAGTCACATTAGAGCAACACACTGACAGTGTTAGCGGTGAACAGTGCGTCAGCCATAGATAGAACTGACAATCGGTGAAGCGCGTCTCCATTATACATGCGCCGTTCAATATTCAAACGGCATCGCTAGAGGCCTCGCGGCTAGGTTCCAAAATAATCTCTAATATTCGCGAAGTAGGCGTAATCCTGAAAAAAAAAACGATCTACTGCGGTCATGGCATAAAAAACCAAATTATGGAAGGGAAATTGTAGCTTTGACAACACCGCGAAAAATAATCAGTGGCAGCGCATGGAACTACCAAGGGCACCCAAGAGATTGCGCTGAATAAACATAAAGCGAAAAATTACCTTTATTGTTTTTGTTGTTTTTGAGTATAAAAAAAGTAAAAGGCCGCCCATATGATTTCAAACCGGGTGCGTCTGCGCATACGAAGATGCTTCGGCTGGTCCTTCATTTCGCTCTCCTTTTCAAAAAGAAGTAGGCGAACGAGACCGGGGCTCAGGCAGGGCTACGTGTGTCTCGATATCTTTCACCAGCTTGTTTCAAGCACATCTATGCATGCAGTAGTACACCAATGCGTCACTCGGAACATCGTACCTGTGCGTACAAAGTTTACATGAAATCGAAAGGCAGCTTGCACCAGTAAGACCAATTCATGAGTGAGTATGGAGAAGAATATCTACTGATAGCAAACGAGCTGTCGTGCCCCAATGCGAAAAATATTAGTATCGTGTACCATTATCGAGAGTTTGCAAATGGCATGTCTTCAACTTCATAGGCAAAACGACTGAAATACGTGTCTCGCTTGTAGAAAATATCAATAGAAAACAGTTGTAAAATCTGCATGAGGTGTTTCCGTGAAAGCTTCGAAATACAGCTCGTTCTTTTGCCAAGCACGGCTTAACACGCCCTTCCCCCTTTTTTATTATTTCATCATCACATAGTTAGGTCAAGCTGAGGACCCAAGGAGGTGGGTTTTTTTTGTCGCAAAGAAATCACGGCGGAGTGAATATCGAGAGAAGCGTAAGCATTCGAACACAATCAGGGCCAGAAAAAGTAGGAAGTACACAAATACACAACACTGGCAGCGGAAACAATATCTAGGGGTGAAATTATCAACAAAGACTAACAAACATGCATGCACAGGCAAAAACAATGTACCTGTCATCCCCATGGCACTTTCGTAACTTCACCGGTATGACAGTCCCTGCAGCACAATCAAGCAGTAAAGCGACTATACCTACAGCAACTGCGGTGACTTGCAGAAGCGAAAAAAGAAATCCCAGAAAGAAACCGAACGCTCAGGATTACGTCGACCATCGTGTGAAACCTCACTGCGCATATGCGCGTCAGCAGCCCCCGTGGATCAGCAGAAGCGCATGTTTTCCGCTTTGTCACCGATAAGAAAATCGATTGCAGAACGATAGCCATACAATACTCCCATGAGGTACTGCGATCGCTAAACAAATTTAGTGTTAAAAGAATTTCTACGCACAATGCGGAATTGAAATGTTACCTTCAATTCTGTAGAAAAGAGCACCTTTTTTCAAAAATGGTGGCTCTCTTCGCTTTAAGGATTGAGCTCAATAGGGTGCCCCTAGCGGATTTTCGGCGTCGCCGAGGGCAGAGTTGAATGGAGCCACGATTGTTCTTCTTTAGTTGTCAATGTTTTACACCCGTATGGCGATGGTCGAACTTGAGACTTTCCCAGGCCTGCTACACTCCTGAAGATAGTCTAACACTGGAAGTGTGGTTCACGCTAAAGTCAACGACAGTAAAATGGGGTGATAAAAACAACTCAAGCAAAGAATGTGGCCATATATTCACAGCCACATCGGCCGCTTTAAACGAGGGTTAATAACAAATAACACCCATGTACCTACATCATTGCGGACAATAAGAAAAACACCAAGCAGTCAAAATGATTGCTGCTACACGCAATGTTCCTCATAACAACACCGATCTTGTTTGGCGCAAAAATAACATTAACGTTAATTCAACCGCTTCATTCTAAGAAGACACGTGCAAGCAGGACAATCAAGTGCAAGCTAAAATAAATTTGAATGAACACAGAGAAATCAAGACATTTCACACTTGACTAGAGATGCATCAATATCTATCTCACTATGGCATGGCAGCCAATGCAGATAGAAACTTTACCGCCTCAGATGATTTCGTAAAGCAAGTAGTGTGCTATTTCATTCATAATAAGACCCATGTCTGTGGCACACTTTAAGTCAAATGGAGCAATAACAGCATCGAGTGCCCGTTTCATGTGTATCTTTATTAACCGCTAGTCAAGCTGCTTAGGCGAAGTTGCACTCTCAGATATGCCGCTGAGAAGGCAGCTTTCCTACTACGCAACTGTTTGGAATTAGGGTAAGTCCTGTATATCCAATCCTTCAATATTGGTCGGTGGGATATGAAGAAGCTTGGAAAACAGAATGAGTGACAAAAAAAAAACACTGTGTACGTGAGCTTTTATATGAAGCAGAAACTTGCAGTAGAGGTGCCTAGCAGATTTTTGCAAATGGCACATTACGGGAACAGGCTGAATAAATACTTTAAGCATATACAGAGACCCGGGATGGTTCGTACTGATTGGTCTCTTGTATTTTATTGATTACGTGCTCTTAAGTACCAGTAAGAAAAATTGCCCCTTGAGAGGCACAAAGCGTGCTTCCTTTTTTTTGCAAAAAAGAAACAAAAGAGGAAAGGAGGGTAGGTGAATTATAACATTTATTAGATGTAAAATGCTATAATAGTACAAGTGATGCTGGCGCAATTCTTTGCGAAAACAGCGCGAAGAAGAATATCCTTGTGGTCCAGCTGTGGGGTATTTATCTTGATGTAGTTCACCGGGTTTCACCTTCATCAGTCAACGGAGTCTGAGCAGGTTTCAATCTTCGGATAGACAACCATGTCTCAGCTTCTTCAATGAGCGAAATTTCATTTGTATCAGCCAACCGGATTTTCTCTTCAAGGAGCACGCCCTTTACGTACCAAAAAGAAAAGGAGAACAGAGTTGCGTTTATTGCCACGAAAAATCACCAATAACGATGCCCTCGTATTAAACGTACTCAAAGAGCCCCACGTAGGTAAACTAAAACAAGGAAACATTTTAGGTCTCTCTACGTATGTACATTGGTGAAGCACCTATAACGCAATGATATCTTGGGTATATCGATTTCTAATACCATGGTGAAAACGATTAACGGGATAGTTAGCCGTTCACCTGAAAACGGTAGGGCACTACTGGCGATACATCTAGGTAAGTACACGAGTAGAAATAGCCACGTGGTGCATGCGCGAAAAACTTTAATACTCTACGGGAACACTCTTCGAAAGGTGGGCATAATGACGAACATGAGCAATGAAAATCAAAACTTCCGTAACTATACTATACGTGTTGATAAAACATGCGATAAAGAATAATTATTTGAGCGTACCCATCATGATGTCCATATAGCCAATGGGTGTGTCATTCTGGGGTATCCGCCGCTCCGAGTTGGCTGATTGCATTGCTTGATTTTCGTGAAGGTCGGCTTGAAGTCGTGCCCTCAGCAGAATCAAGTGTGCCACAACCCTGGAAGACAGCAGCGGATGCTCGTTGCCTCGACGCCACCTCGTGCGCCTTGCCAGACGACCAAGTCTTGATCTGTACGGAAGCCGCCGCGCCCGCGTAGTTCCTTCTGAACTTGTCTCCACCAGGGTGGTGCCGCGAAGGCCCAGCAGCTGCTCAGAAGAGAGTGCTTCATCGCTTGCCGAAAGAGGGATGTCGTGATGGGGTGCATGGAAAGATATTTTGCCAGAGTGTCTCGTCTGGGGTCTCTGAGGAGTGGCTTCCCGTGAATTCCCAATTAAGTTGCCGTCTCGAACACTCAAGTCGTTGTGCACTGGAAGCAAACACAAATATATGTTAACTGAAAAACGTTCTTCAATGAGGAAGAAGGTTCAGATTTAGAAAGAAAATACAGTCATCGGGTCGTTTGTAGCTCGAAGACACAAGCCAGCTGCTTCCTGTTACGAATGCATCGTTCCTTCGACTTCACGGACACAAATATGCTGGCAATCTGATATTTCTTGCGGATAGCCATAAATTTCAGACTATATTCATAAAACATGACAGAGTCGCCAGCTTGGGTGATTAAGCCGTAATTTGTTTTTTAGGGATGAAGCTCCTTAAGGCGTCCGTCTGTCCATCTTACGTCCTACTGGTACGTAGCCACCGAGATGCTAGATGGGAAACGGTGGTATTTGTAGTGTTCAATAGACGGACGCACGGACTGACCGAGTAGATGATGGACGGACAGATGGACAGACGCGGGCACGTATGGGCAGACAGACCAACGCACGAATGGTGGCGCGGACGAATCGAAGCAAGAATGAACGGACGGACGGAAGCATGGACAGGCTGATGGACGCTTCGCCCCACACATCATGATTCACTCCGTGGATATGCTGTTATTTTTGCTATGTGGCGACATGAATAGGGCCATGAGATGTCGTACATCCACCAACCCCGCCATTTTCGTGCGCATGCGCCCACCGCAACGCTGTTCTTTTATTTAGCTATCAAAGATGCAAAACACAAATGGTAACAGCCAAATAAGGCGATGATAAACCTGTCGTTAAACAGTGTATTCTCGAACTAATATGGGCTAAGCCAATTAAGATTATGAGGAATGCTGGCAAAGGGCCACGAATTCAACCACGACCTAAGGGGTTTTAACCATTCTTGCGACACCCTTACTGCGCAATTGTGTAGACGCTCTGAAACGTACCTGTCATCATAAAAATTTATGCTTCCGAGCAAGAGAGAGCAACGTGTACAAATAAAGCCAAACAAAAGCATTTCGCGTTCCAATTAGGGACATGCAAGAAAATAAAAAATATGTAAAATAAAACTGTTTATACAGTGAACAGTCACAAATACTCACTAGAACTGCCTATCTGGGCTACGATAGGAGAACTTGGCCTGGGCTGCAGAGTCTCTCGGGTGCCGTCCATGTTCGACGCCTGACTGCTCGATTCCGTTTGACTTCGCTTTTTACGACCCGGCCTGCGACCGAAAACTGCACAAGTGTTTTTGACGTCACAGGTACTCTCGCCCCAGTCACTTATCCACAGGTCAGCCAGAAACGTTCGGCCAGCATGTCGCAGCTGGAATTCCAAGATTTTTCTCTTTCTCTCAGGTCGGACTACTGTCTCTTTCCCTAACCCCTCTGTTGTGCAGCCGGCGCGTCCCACCGTGACATTCCTTACTCTTAAAGTGTACAAAGCCCCGGGAGTGTAAATACATTAGTCACGCACTTTCAGTTGAAAATATCCGTAAGTGATGCGACTTTTTTCTCCTGCCAGTTCCTTGTCCTTTTACAGTGTTAGGGACACGTTTGACCAGTCGATATCCAGGGGCGCAAAACAGTTTGAATGTACAGGGCTTCTGAACACAAGCTTTATCCATCGAGATTCATCAGCGGGGCTTCAGTGGCTGATTGTGCATAGGATTAAAGAAAAAAAAATCGGAGATCTCACGCAACGTGAGAAAAGAACACACGCGAAGCGCAAAGAGGTAGGTAATATTTTCCCTTTAAAGGAGCACAACATTACTGTGTGGACGTAAATTATGCAGTACAGGACTTCCATGCCATTATTATCGAATTTGGACGTGTCAATTACCTTCTTTCTCTGTTCCCGTCGCGTAAGACGAAATTTAGTATAGGCGGAGTATAAGCTAACGTATGGGCTAAAGTAGTATAGTAGTTAATATAAGTTATATAAGTAGTTAGTATAAGCTAAACGGCCGCGAGCACGCTGTGAACGTAGCATGTATTTATGTTTTACATGACACGCTTATCAAGATTATCATGTTTAATCGAGTCATTTACCTCTTTCGTCTATTCACGTCACCTGATACGAAATTTAGTATAGGTTGAGCTAGCGAAACGGCCGCAAGCGTATCATAAGCATGGCATGTAGTCATGTTCCGCAAAAACATATATCTCATGCTCATCTTATTTGCACCATTTATGTACCTTTCGTCATCTATTCACGTCTCGTTATACCAAATTTGGCATATGTGAAGCTAGCGACACAACCGCGAGCGCACCGTGAGCATGGCGTGTAGCCATGACTAGTCATAAGTTGAAAATCATGACATGAATGTCATGATTTTCACGTCAGGGTCTGTCACTTATGTTCGCTATGCAGTCATATCATATATTACCAGTTTTGAAAACATGTCATGTTAACGAAACTACCGCAAGAACAGCAAGACAATGAAATGTAAAAAATGACATTTGTGACATGCATATAATGATTTTCATGTTGTTGCTGGTCAGTTATGCTTGTCATTCCATCATATTATGCTATACTAATTTTGGTATCGATGCGATTACCAAGACGATCGAGCTAGAAGTCATAGGCGACTATATAGCAACCCAGACAGACAGACAGACAGACAGACAGACAGACAGACAGACAGACAGACAGATAGATAGATAGATAGATAGATAGATAGATAGATAGATAGATAGATAGATAGATAGATAGATAGATAGATAGATAGATAGATAGATAGATAGATAGATAGATAGATAGATAGATAGATAGATAGATAGATAGATAGATAGATAGATAGATAGATAGATAGATAGATAGATAGATAGATACGCTAGAAGTCACCGAAGTCCGCTAGGAAATGCTTTGCATTTAAAATTCTACGAGCCTTAGTAACTACCTTAATTTTGAGGAAGCGAGAAAGCTTTTCACGTGGGGATGGTACAGAAAGAAGTGAGACTAGTGCAATAGTTTGGCTGTTTCGTTCTCCGCGTAAAAAGAGACGGATCCCATGTTGTCTCAATGTCGTATTTAGTGATGGCAACGCGCAGCCCCCTACTATCTTCGTATGGGTTGTCAGACGCTGTCGTGTCGTTCATTTCAATTGTTGTGAAATAAATGCGGCATACTGAAAGTCAATGCTATGAGCCTACATACAATTGATTGGAGAAGGTAAGATAAATAATATCTGCTGCAACTTAAGGCGAGACTTTATAATTTTCAAGGCCCAGTTTAGTGTACCTATTTTTCCCATGACTTGACACGAGTGCTATTGAAGACTCGTTCCGAACAAAAAACCTCTCATCGTGGTAATTTCTGATTGGGCCAATCAAACCAGCGCGTATTGCGCATGAAAGTTGGCATGTGCTCAAGGAACGAAACCCTAGATAGTGGACCAGTTTTCCGCCAACTCCCTTCTCAGGCGATTCCTCTACGCCGGGAGAATTCTCAGAATCGAGGTACGCCAAAGTCACGAGCCTTGTGCATTGACTGGGAGGCGAGCCCTGGATACGTGGCGCGCTGCAACAAGGCCCCTGTCGGTGAATCGCTACACAACTCAGCCGCTCGCACCCAGCCTACCGGCCACAATGTACCAAGGTTCGAGCACGCGGGCGCACTGCAAACGTGCAGGTTTTCTCACTAACAGCTTGCACAGTGTTTGCGCCATGGGATGCTCCACGGTTGATTAGGACAAGAAAAAAAGAAAAAAAAACTGTCTGAAGGTTGCTCTCAGAGAAAATCACTGAGAAACGAACCATGTATACGATTATCATTCGTCTCAAGTTAGACTGCACCTAGTATGCTTCTGGCATCGAAGAGACAGAGCAGTGCCGTGATGGTGATTCTCTCGCCAACATTTTCTGGCTGCATGCTGATTTAGTGTACAGCTAGGACAGACTCACATGTTTCCATTTATAAGTATTTGCTGCGTGAATACCACGTTTCTCCGTTCTTCAGTAAGGAAATTGGGGCAATGGGTAACTGCCTGATTTTTTTTTTTTTTTGCGTCGTATGTACTCCCAGTGTGCCCTTGGTGTATGCACATCGACTTTAATCAACGAAAGCACCGCGACAGCGTAGTACGTATGGTGTCGAAGTTCTGTATTCGAGGGCGAAGTATGTTGTCACAAATCGTGACACGGACGAAGGGAGCAGACTGTATGGTTTGGTGAAATTGTTTAGATAACTGAAGTTGTGGCCACGTAAATGAAAAGTCACATTAGAGCTGACAGTGATAGCGGTGAACAAAGCGTCGGCCATAGATAGAACTGACAATCGGTGAAGCGCGTCTCCATTTATACATGCGCCGTTCAATATTCAAACGGCATCGCTAGAGGCCTCGCAGCTAGGCTCCAAAATAATCTCTAATGTTCACGAAGTAGGCGTAATCCTGAAAAAAAAACGATCTACTACGGTCATAGCATAAAGAACCAATTTATGGAAGGGAAATTGTAGCCTTGACAACACCGCGAAAAATAATCAGTGGCAGCGCATAGAACTACGAAGGACACCCAAGAGATTGCGCTGAATAAACATAAAGCGAAAAATCACCTGTATTGTTTTTGTTGTTGTTGAGTAGAAAAAATGTAAAAGGCCGCCCATTTGATTTCAAACCGGGTGCGTCTGCGCATACGAAGATGCTTCGGCTCGTCCTTTTTTTCGCTCTCCTTATTCAAAAAGAAGTAGCCGAAAGAGACCGGGGCTCAGGCAGGGCTACGTGTGTCTCGATATCTTTCACCAGCTTGTTTCAAGCACATCTATGCATCCATTAGTACACCAAAGTGTCACTCGGAACATCGTACCTGTGCGTACAAAGTTTACATGAAATCGAAAAGCAGCTTGCACCAGTAAGACCAATTCAAGAGTGAATAAGGAGAAGAATATCTACTGATAGCAAACAAGCTGTCGTGCCTCAATGCGAAAAATATTACTATCGTGTACCATTATCGAGAGTTTGCAAACGGCATGTCTTAAACTTGAGAGGCAAAACGACTAGAACACGTGTCTCGCTTGTAGAAAATATCAATAGAAAACAGTTGTAAAATCTGCATGAGGTGTTTCCGTGAAAGCTTCAAACTACAGCTCGTTCTTTTGCCAAGCACGGCTTAACACCTTTTCCCCCTTTTTTATCTATTTATTATCACATAGTTAGGTCAAGCTGAAGACTCAAGGAGGTGGGTTTTTTGGTCGCAAAGACATCACGGCAGAGTGAATATCGAGAGAAGCGTAAGCATTAGAACACAATCAGGGCCAGAAAAAGTAGGTAGTACACAAATACACAACACTGGCAGCGGAAACAATATCTAGGGGTGAAATCATCAACAAATACTAACAAACATGCATGCACAGGCAAAAAGAACGTACCTGTCATCCCCATGGCACTTTCGTAACTTCACTGGTATGACAGTCCCTGCGGCACAATGCAGCAGTAAAGCGACTATACCTACAGCAACGGCGGTGACTTGCAGAAGCGAATAAAGAAATGCCAGAGAGAAACCGAATGCTCAGCATTACTTCGACCATCGTGTGAAACCTCACTGCGCATATGCGCGTCAGCAGCCCCCGTGGAACAGCAGCAGCGCATGTTTTCCGCTTTGTCAACGATAAGAAAATCTACTGCAGAACGACAGCCATAAAATACTCCCGTCAGGTACCGCGATCGCTAAACAAATTTAGTGTTAAAAGAATTTCTACGCACAATGCGGAATCGAAATGTTACCTTCAATTCTGTAGAAAAGAGCACCTTTTTGCAAAAATGGTGGCTCTCTTCACTTTAAAGTTTGAGCTTAATAGGGTGTCCCTAGCGGATTTTCGGCGCCGCCTAGGGCAGAGTTGAATGGAGCCACGATGGTTCTTCTTTAGTTGTCAATGTTTTACACCCGGATGGCGATGGGTCAAACTTAAGACTTTCCCAGGCCTGCTACACTCGTGAAGATTGTCTAACACTGGAAGTGTGGTTCACGCTAAAATCAACGACCGTGAAGGGGGTGATAAAAAACAACTCAAGCAAAGAATGTGGCCATACATTCA
The DNA here is from genome assembly GCF_013339725.1 of Rhipicephalus microplus. Taxonomy (NCBI): domain Eukaryota; kingdom Metazoa; phylum Arthropoda; class Arachnida; order Ixodida; family Ixodidae; genus Rhipicephalus; species Rhipicephalus microplus. The sequence goes on along the minus strand of NC_051173.1, from coordinate 60,247,384 downwards.
CAGCCACATCGGCCGTTTTCAACGAGGGTGAATTACAAATAACACCCATGTACCTACATCATTGCGCACAATAAGAAAAACACCAAGCAGTCAAAATGATTGCTGCTACACGCAATGTTCCTCATAACAACACCGATCTTGTTTGGCGCAAAAATAACATTAACGTTAATTCAACCGCTTCATTCTAAGAAGACACGTGCAAGCAGGACAATCAAGTGCAAGCTAAAAGAAATTTGAATGAACACAGAGAAATCAAGACATTTCACACTTGACTAGAGATGCATCAATATCTATCTCACTATGGCATGGCAGCCAATGCAGATAGAAACTTTACCGCCTCAGATGATTTCTTAAAGCAAGTAGTGTGCTATTTCATTCATAATAAGGCCCATGTCTGAGGCACAGTTTAAGTCAAATGGAGCAATAACAGCATCGAGTGCCCGTTTCATGCGTATCTCTATTAATCGCTAGTCAAGCTGCTTAGGCGAAGTTGCACTCTCAGATATGCCGCTGAGAAAGCAGCTTTCCTACTACGCAACTGTTTGGAATTAGGGCAAGTCCTGTATATCCAATCCTTCAATATTGGTCGGTGGAATATGAAGAAGCTTGGAAAACAGAATCAGTGACAAAAAAAAAAACCACTGTGTACGTGAGCTTTTAGATGAAGCAGAAACTTGCAGTAGAGCTACCTAGCAGATTTTTGCAAATAGCACATTACGGGAACAGGCTGAATAAATACATTAGGCATATACAGACACCCGGGCTGGTTCATACTGCTTAGACTCTTGTATTTTATTGGTTACGTTCTCTTAAGTACCAGTAAGAAAAATTGCCCCTTGAGAGGCAAAAAGCGTGCTTCCTTTGTTTACAAAAAAGAAAGAAAAGAGGAAAGGAGGGTAGGTTGAGTATAACATTTAATAGATGTAAAATGCTACAATAGTACAAGTGAAGCTGGCGCAATTCTGTGCGAAAACAGCTCGAAGAAGAATAGCCTTGTGGTCAAGCTGTGGGGCTTTGATCTTGATGTAGTAAACCGGGTTTCACCTTCATCAGTCAACGGAGTCTGAGCAGGTTTTAATCTTCAGGTAGACAACCATGTCTCAGCTTCTTCAATGAGCGAAATTTCATTTGTATCAGTCAACTGGATTTTCTCTTCAAGGAGCACGCCCTTTACGTACCAAAAAGAAAAGGAGAACAGAGTTGCGTTTAATGCCACAAAAAATCACCAATAACGAGGCCGTTGTATTCAACGTACTCAAAGATCCCCACGTAGGTAAACTAAAACAAGGAAACATTTTAAGTCTCTCTACGTATGTACATAGGGGAAGCACCTCTAACGCAATGATATTTTGGGTATATCGAATTTCTAATACCATGGTGAAAACTATTAACGGGATAGTTAGCCGTTCACCTGAAAACGGTAGGGCACTACTGGCGATACATCTAGGTAAGTACACGAGTAGAAATAGCCACGTGGTGCATGCGCGAAAAATTTCAATACTCTACGGGAACACTCTTCGAAAGGTGGTAATAATGACGAACATGAGCAATGAAAATCAAAACTTCCGTAACTATACTATACGTGTTGATAAAACATGCTATAAAGAATAATTATTTGAGCGTACCCATCATGATGTCCATAGAGCCAATTGGTGTGTCATTCTGGGGTATCTGCCGCTCCGAGTTGGCTGCTTGTATTCCTTGATTTTCGTGAAGGTCGGCTTGCAGTCGTGCCCTCAGCAGAATCAAGTGTGCCACAACCCTGGAAGGCAGCAGCGGATGCGCGTTGCCTCGACGCCGCCTCGTACGTCTTGCCAGACGACCAAGTCTCGATCTGTTCGGAAGCCGCCGCGTCCGCGTAGTTCCTTCTGAGCTTGTGTCCGCCAGGGTGGTGCCGCGAAGGCCGAGCAGCTGCTCAGAAGAGAGTGCTTCATCGCTCGCCGAAAGAGGGATGTCATGATGGGGTGCATAGAAAGATATTTTGCCAGAGTGTCTCGTCTGGGGTCTCTGAGGAGTGGCTTCCCGTGAATTCCCAATTAAGCTGACGTCCCGAACACTCGCGTCGTTGTCCACTGGAAGCAAACACAAATATATGTTAATTGAAAAACGTTCTTCAATGAAGAATAAAGTTCAGGTTCAGAATGAAAATACAGTCATCGGGTCATTTGTAGCTCGAAGACACAAGCTAGCTGCTTCCTGCTACGACTGCATCGTTCCTACGACTTCATGAACAAAAATTTGGTAGTAATCTGATAATTTCTGGCGGATAGCTATAAATGTCAGAATATATTCATAAAACATGACGGAGTTGCCATCTTGGGTGATTAAGCCGGAATTTGTTTTTTAGGGACGAAGCTCCTTAAGGCGTGGGTTTGTCCATCTTACGTCATATTGGTACGTAGCCACCGAGATGCTAGATGGGAAACGGTGGTATTTGGAGTGTGCAATAAATGGACGCACGGACTGACGGAGTAGATGATGGACAGACGCGCGGACGTATGGACAGATAGACGAACGCAAGAATGGTGGCGCGGACGAATCGAAGCAAGAACCAATGGACGGACGGAAGCATGGACGGGCTGATGGACGCTTCGCCCCACACATCATCATTCACTCCGTGGATATGGTGCGATTTTTGCTATGTTTCGTCATGAATAAGGCCACGAGATGTCGTACATCCACCAACCCCGCCATTTTCGTACGCATGCGTCCACCGCAACACTGTTCGTTTATTTAGCTATCAAAGATGCAAAACACAAATGGTAACAGCCAAATACGGCGATGATAAACCTGTCGGTAAACAGTGTATTCTCGAACTGAAATGGGCGAAGCCAATTAAGATTATGAGGAATGCTGGCAAAGGGCCGCGAAGCCAACCAAGACACTAAGGGGTTCTAACCATTCTTGCGACACCCTTAATGTGCAATTGTGTAGACGCCCTGAAACGTACTTTTCATCATTAAAATTTATGCTTCCGAGCAAGAGAGCAACGAGTACAAATAAAGCCAAACAAAAGCATTTCGCGTTCCAATTAGGGGCATGCAAGAAAATAAAAAATATGTAAAATAAAACTATTTATACAGTGAACAATCACAAATACTCACTAGAAGGGCCTATCTGGACTACGATAGGAGAACTTAGCGTGTGCTGCAGAGTCTCTTGGGTGCCGTCCATGTTTGACGTCTGACTGCTCGATTCCGTTTGACTTCGTTTTTTGCTACCCGGCCTGCGACCGAAAACTGCACACGTGTTTTTGACGTCACAGGTACTCTCGCCCCAGTCACTTATCCTCAGGTCAGCCACAAACGTTCGGCCAGGATGTTGCAGCTGGAATTCCAAGATTTTTCTCTTTCTCTCAGGTCGGACCACTGTCTCTTTCCCTAAACTCTCTGTTGTGCAGCCGGCGCGTCCCACCGTGACATTCCGTACTTTTAAAGTGTACAAAGCCCCGAGAGTATAAATACATTAGTCACGCACTTTCAGTGGAGAATATCCATAAGTGATGCGACTTTCTTCTCTTGCCAGTTCCTTGTCCTTTTACAGTGTTAGGGACACGTTTGACCAGTCGATATCCAGGGGCGGAAAACAGTTTAAATGTACAGGGCTTCTGAACACAAGCTTTATCCATCCAGATTCATCAGCGGGGCTTCAGTGGCTGATTGTGCATAAGATGAAAGAAAAAAATCGCAGATCCCACGCACCGTGGGAAAAGAACACACGCGAAGCGCGAAGAGGTAGGTAATGTTTTCCCTTTAAAGGAGCACAACATTACTGTGTGGACGTAAATTATGCAGTACATGACTTCCATGCCATTAATATCGAATTTGGACGAGTCAATTACCTTCTTCCTCTGATCCCGTCGCGTAATACGAAATTTAGTATAAGCGGAGTATAAGCTAAACGTATAAGCTAAAGTATTATAGTAGTTATTATAAGTTATATAAGTAGTTAGTATAAGCTAAACGGCCGCGAGCACGCTGTGAACGTAGCATGTATTTATGTTTTACATGACACGCATATCAAGATTATCATGTTTAATCGAGTCATTTACCTTTTTCGTCTATACACGTCACCTGATACGAAATTTGGTATAAGTTGAGCTAGCGAAACGGCCACAAGCGTATCATAAGCATGGGATGTAGTCATGTTCTGCAAAAACATATATCTCATGCTCATCTTATTTGCACCATTTATGTACTTTTCGTCATCTATTCACGTCTCGTTATACCAAATTTGGCATATGTGAAGCTAGCGACACAACCGCTAGCGAACCGTGAGCATGGCGTGTAGCCATGACTAGTCATAAGATGAAAATTATGACATGCATGTCATGATTTCCACGTCAGGGTCTGTCACTTATGTTCGCTATGCAGTCATGTCATATATTACCAGTTTTGAAAACATGTCATGTTAACGAAACTACCGCAAGAACAGCAAGACCATGAAATGTAAAAAATGACATTTGTGAGATGCATATAATGATTTTGATGTTGTTACTGGTCAGTTATGCTTGTCATTCCATCATATTATGCTATACTAATTTTGGTATCGATGCGATTACCAAGATGACCGAGCTAGAAGTCATAGGCGACTATATAGCAAGACAGACAGACAGACAGACAGATAGATAGATATATAGATAGATAGAAAGATAGATAGACAGATAGATAGATGGATAGATAGATATATAGATAGATAGAAAGATAGATAGACAGATAGATAGATAGATAGATAGATAGATAGATAGATAGATAGATAGATAGATAGATAGATAGATAGATAGATAGATAGATAGATAGATAGATAGATAGATAGATAGATAGATAGATAGATAGATAGATAGATAGATAGATAGATAGATAGATAGATAGATACGCTCAAAGTCACCGAAGTGCGCTAGGAAATGCTTTGCATTTAAAAATTTTACGGGCCTTAGTAACTACCTTAATTTTGAGGAAGCGAGAAAGCTTTTAATGTGGGGATGGTACAGAAAGAAGCGAGACTAGTGCAATAGTTTGGCTGTTTCGTTCACCGCGTAATAAGAGACGGATCCCATGTTGTCTCAATGTCGTATTTAGTGATGGCAACGCGCAGCCCCCTACTATCTTCTTATGGGTTGACAACGCTGTCGTTTCGTTCATTTCAAATGTCCTGAAATAAATGCGGAATACTGAAAGTCAATGCTATGAGTTTACATACAATTGATTGGCAAGAGAAGATAAAAAAATTCTGCTGCAACCTATGGCGAGACTTTAAAATTTTCAAGGCCCAGCTCATTGGCATGTAGTTATTTTTCCCATTACTTGACACGAATGCTATTGAAGACTCCTTCCAAACCAAAAAAAAATGTCATTGTGATATTTGCTGATTCAGCAAGTCAAACCAGCGCGTGTTGCGCATGAAAGTTGGCATGTGCTCAAGGGGCCAAACCCTAGAATGTGGACAAGCTCTCCGCCACCTCCCTTTTCAAGCAACTCCTCTACGCCGGGAGAATGCTCAGAATCGAGCTACGCCAAAGTCATGGGCCTTGTGCATTGACTGGGAGGCGAGCCTGGATAGGTGGCGCGCTGCAACAAGTCCCCTGTCCGTGAGTCGCGACACAACTCAGCCGCTCGCACCGAGCCGTTCGGCCACATTGTATGAAGGTTTGAGCGCACTGGTGCGCTGCGAACGTGCAGGTTTTCTCACTAACAGCTTGGACAGTCTTTGTGCTATGGAATGCTCCACGGTAGATTAGCAAAAAAAAGAAAGAAAAACTGTCTGAAGGTTGCTCTCAAAGAAAATCACTGTGAAATGAACCGTGTACACGATTATCATTCGTCTCAAGTTAGACAGCACTTAGTATTTTTTTGGCGTCGAAGAGACAGAGCTGTGCCATGATGGCAATTCTCTCGCCAAAATTTTCTGCCTGCATTCTGATTTCGTGTTCAGGTAGGACAGGCTCACACGCCTTCATTTATAAGTATTTGGTGCGTGGATACCACCTTGCTCCGTTCTTCAGTAAGAAAAATGGGGGCAATGGGTAGCCGCTTGAGTTTTTTGCGTCGTATGTACTCCCAATGTGCCCTTGGTGTATGCACATCGACTTTAATCAACCAAAGCACCGCGACAGCACAGTACTTATGGTGTCGCAGTCCTGTACTCGAGGGCGCAGTATGTTGTGACAAATCGTGATACGGACGAAGGGAGCCGACTGTATGGTCCGGTGAAAGTGTTTAGATAACTGAAGCTGTGGCCACGTAAAAGAAAAGTCAGATTACAGCAACACACTGACAGTGATAGCGGTGAACAGAGCGTCGGCTTTAGATTGAACTTACAATCGGTGAAGCGCGTCTCCATTTATACATGCGCCGTTGAATATTCCAACGGCATCGCTAGTGGCCTCGCAGCTAGGTTCCAGAATAATCTCTAATGTTCGCGAAGTAGGGGTATTCCTGAAAACATAAACGATCTACTACGGTCATAGCATGAACCAATTTAGGGAAATGAAACTGTAGGTTTGACAACACTGCGAAAAATGATCAGTGGAAGCGCATGGAACTACCAAAGGTACCCAAGAGATGGCGCTGAATAAACATAAATCGACAATTACCTTTAATATTTTTGTTGTTGTTTTTAATAAAAAAAAAGCAAATGGCCGCCCTTTTGATTTCAAACCGCGTGGGTCTGTGCGTACGCAGATGCTTCGGCTGGCCCTTTATTTCGCTCTCCTTTTTAAACAGAAGTAGACGAAAGAGACCGGGGCTCATGCAGGGTTACGTGTGTCTCGATATCTTTCACCCGCTTGTTTTAAGCACATCTATACATCCAGCAGTACACCAAAGCGTCACTCGGAACACCGTACCTGTGTGTACAAAGGTTACATGAAATCGAAAGGCAGCTGGCACCAGTAAAACCAATTCTTGAGTGAGTAAGGAAAAGATAATATTGTTACGTAAAATTGACGTGCCCTTAGGTGTACAAAAACGTGCCCTTAGGTGTACACTTATATATATATATATATATATATATATATATATATACATATATATATATATATATATATAGTGGGAGTAATAATTCAATAGGCCAGTTAGTCTTCGTGAAGGTATGAGATATGGCACAACCGGAGCGTTGTCAACAAGGATAAATATATTTCCCAACAGTTTCGGGAGGGGTCCTCCCTTTATCAGGGGATGAGTTATACTAACATGAACTTCCAAACTTCGTTGCTGCCGCGTCCCTCTCGCCTTGAAAGATGTTTGCGAGAGTGATAGAGAACAAAAAAAGGACGAAAAGAAAAAAAAAGGAAATGAAAGAAAAAGAAGAAAAAAGAAAGTAAAAAAGAGAAAAAACAACTGTCAACACTAAGAACGAAACCGAATTTCGGTGTACGTCCACATCCGGTTCTTATCCCGTGCTGGTCAGTTCTCGACGTGTGCCGGGCCAACCAAGATTGTCGCCGCGGTGGCGGGAGGGGTCCGTGACGGCGTTTGTAAGGAAAGGGTTTCCCCTTATTGGCTCGATCGGCTCTTTACCTTTCATCTTCGTCCGTTTCCCTTCAACGGTCATCGAGAGGGTAGGCGAACACAAACACTTTGTATGCGCATGTGAAAAAAAGAAAAAAAGAAAAAAAACAAGAAAGGACAGTGTACACGTACGAGTCAGTCAGAAAAGCAAGCATGGTGTCCAGCTATCAATCCTTGTCACCAATTTCTTCATGGCTTACTTCTCGGAGGCAGACGAGTCTTCCGGGGTCCTCGTTGATGCCGGCTAATAACGTTCGAAATTTGAAAATAAAATATGCCCCATGCTGTTCGCGCCCGCGCCTGTTTGAGAAACCGGACTGTAAAAAAAGTAACGCTGATATTTTCAAAACTGTGATTTGGCAGGCGCAGATGTCTTGATAAAGGTAGCTTCGGCAGTGAAGTGGCGTGGTACCGGTGATTATTGAACCGACCCCGAAATGGCGTGTCTGTTTGGCCGATATATTCTTGTCCGCAGATGTTGCAATGTAGCATGTATATTACCTTACTGGAGTCGCAATTAAGGCTTTCAGTTATGCCACGTGAGGTGGCATAACTGTCACGTGAGGTGCCACATGAGGTGCCACGTGAGTTATACCACGTGGGGTGGTTTCGCGAAAATAGAAGTTAGTCGTTTGCTTTGCCAATTTATTGGCAAAGCAAACGTCATCTGAACGAAACCACCGCAAGAATAGCAAGACCATAAAATGTAAATCACGACATTCATGACATACCTACCATGATTTTCATGTTATGACTGGTAAAATATGCTCATCATATACTCATGTTGTGCCATACCAATTTTGGTGTCGATACCATTGTCCAAACGGCCGGGAGGGCTAAACGTCGTAGGCGGCTAGATAGATAGATAGATCGATAGATACGCTCCAAGTCGCCGAATTTCGCTAAGAAATGCTGCGCATTTAAAAAAAATGGCAGCATATCTAAGGAGTGAATGATGGAGAGTGGGGTGAAGCATCCGTCCGTCCATTCCTTCTTGCTTCCATCCGTCCATGCGTCCGTCTGTGTGACCATCCGTGCGTCCATTCGCCCGTTCGTGCGTGCGTCTGTTCGTGCGTCCACACGTCCATATGTGCGTCCGTCCCTGCGTTCGTCCATGCATCCGCCCCTGCGTCCATCCGTCGGTGCAGCCACCCGTGAGTCCATCCATGCATCTGTCTGTGTGTCCGTTCGTCCATCTATTCAACACTCGAAGTACCACCAAATCGCATCTTTTCATCATATGAATGGATGGATGGATATGGCTGTACCCTTTAGATCGGGCGGTGGCTAGCGCCACCAAGCCGTAATACCTAATGAACCAAAAACTATATTTATTTTTTTTCCTGAAATTGAGTTTGAGGATTCGTACTTTGCAGTGAAGAGTTTAATTTTCACTCGTGCCTTGACTTTAGCCACCAATCAGATAACCTCCTCCTGGTTAAGTCTACCCGCTTAAAGTTTATTTTGCCCTCCCGGTCCCTAAACCCCAGTGCTTTGAAAAACTCTGCGCCATCATCCTGAACTATAGGGTGAAGCGCTTTACAGAACATTATCAAGTGTTCGGCAGTTTCTTCTTCCTCTCCACACGCACTGCATACTGTGTCCACCCCTTCGTATTTGGCCCGATATGTCTTGGTTCGCAGTACTCCCGTCCTGACCTCAAACAGTAGAGAACTACCCCGAGTATTATCATAGATCCTTTCCTTGGCAATTTCCTGCTTAAAAGTTCGATACATCTCTAGTGCGGACTTCTTAATCATGGCCATTCTTCACATGTCAGTCTCCGTTTCCCTCACTTTCTTCTTAACCGATAGTTCTTTTTGGTTTGGCCACCTGCTGTTTTCTAAGTATTTACTAGTCAACTTCCTGGTTCGCTTCCTCCATTTTGTATTGACATTCTTCATGTACAAGTAGCTGAAAACCTTCCTAGCCCAACGCTCTTCGCCCATTTCTCCCAATCGCTTCTCAAATTTTATCTGCCAACCGACACATTCTTTCTCATTATGTTTATTTTGACTCGTTCAAATGCTTTCGCGAAAGGAATTCAAGTGACTTTCGGCGAACGAAGCGACCGTTGAAGCTTTCATCGGATGAACACCCGTTGCAAGCCCGGGCCAGTGAGTAGAAATATAGAAATATATTCTGCATTTGCACCGCCATCCAGCGGACATTCCAAGGACTAAATCAGAGGTCGCACACGCACACTTTCTTACGGCTTGCGCTTCGTGTCTACTACCCACATTTAACCACCTCGAGTTCATGGTATATACTAGTTCACTGTTTTCATGACACTGCGGCCAAACGCTCGCTAAACCTTCCTATAACCAAGGAGGTTATGCCCAGTGAGTATAACGTAGCAACCCTTTCTTGTCATATAGCGCTCAATTTACATGCCATAGGCTGCTAAGGGGCAATGAGAGGCAGGAGAATTCGGCTTTTGGTTAACACGCACGCTGCGAATTTTTTATTGTTCATCAACGCACAGAAGAAATCTCTCACTGGCACCACCCAGGAGGTCAAAATTAAAGACTGGTTACACACTACGACTACTACCAGGCCCCGAAAACTCCCAAGTTCAAGTGCTCACCAGTAGGGGGCGAAAAAATCAACCGCGGTGCGTTTCTGCTTCAAACACCCAGAGTGGATCTACTAACCTCTCTCGCCACTCGCGCCATTGCACTTTCTGGAAGAAGCGCCTTCATCGGGGACAATTTTTATTTTAAAATGATCAAATACTACCTGTTTGCGTACCACTACACATAAAAAAACATTTTGTTCTTCTAGCAAGTAGTTTTTCTTAAACATGTGCTGCGTCATGAACTTTTTGTAATAATTTTTAATCCAGCTGGCTTTAGGTGAGCAGCAGCCTATTGCCATCATTATCCTCATTTCAAAGTTTGCCGCGGCCAACGGTTGCGACGGCAGGTAACGGCTCGCGGTATGTTCGGAGGTGTCTCAGACTGTTTTGTTTCGCTGTAAATATTTCGAGCCTCTGCCGACCGACACATTCTTTCTCATTATGTTTATTTTGACTCGTTCAAATGCTTGCGCGAAGGGAATTCAAGTGACTTTCGGGGAACGAAGCAACCATTGAAGCTTGCATCGGATGAACACCCGTTGCAAGCCCGGGCCGGTGAGTAGAAACCACTTCAGTTTTCTAAGGACGGTTGCTTGCGGCGCTAGTTGGTTCAATTCAACATATGTAGTTCTTTTTTGGCCAATAACTGCGTAGGCGTCACACGGTGGCAGCGCATTGCAGTATTAAATTTTAAAATTGTTGAACGTATCAATCTGTAACCGGAAAAACGTGCGTTACTTGAGGCGTGGCTTCACGTGGGGACGAGTCGCTGACTCAATAGGTAATTCTGAAATTCTATCAACAGGTAACACCAACAAGGCCGTTGCGATAAAAGAAGGTAAATAAATCACTGTCACCTCTCATGCGTCTTCTTAGCTAGCCCATATATTAGTGCAAAAAACCTACTAGTTAATAGTTTACTGCAGTCGCGTTTGAGAAACATCACGTAATTATGAGTCTGGTTTTGCTATAGTGTGACAAAGGGAGCGTCACATAAATGAGAAATACTTCTTTTTTTGCCACAGCCTTCTGGCCCACCTGACATAGAAGCAAATGTGTACAATGGGCAAGGAACCTGCTACATGACATGCCTTGTGAAGAAGCAGCCCTGAGTGATATACGTGTTATGAGGTACCACTACATATATGTATAAAACACTGCTGTTTACTAATTAACTGAGTTTATTTGTTTACTGTGGAAAATTTAATGCATTCATTATGCATTGGTATCTGGTGATGTTACTTATTTTTCCAGACTGCCTTGCAATGACAGGATGACTACCCCCGAATGTCCACTCTGCAAGCACGTTGAAACATCTGAATGCCCACTACAACAGGTCGTCTCTAACTTCACACATGTAATGCTGTATTTGTGATTGTTTTATCACGCATATCGTGGAGAGGTGCTTTAGATTGGCTACAAGCATTGCCTGCCTACCATGGCATGGAATCTACACTTCAATAATGTTGAAACTGTAACACTATTAGTTAGATTATGGGGCGCTGCTGAGCTCAACAACACACTGTTTGATCCCAGCCACTGTGGCCATATTTCGATGGGGGTGAAACGCTAAGACGCTTGTGTGCTCAAGGGTTTGTTCGATTCGCATGCACCACATGATCCATTTTACAAAGTGCTGCACCTCGCCATTTGTTTCAGTGGCGCAGCAATGGCATCTTCTGAATCTTTCCATTCATTTCAAAAAGCGCAGAAGAGGTACAGCACCAAAACTATTTCATGACACTGTACCTTCTGCTCTGGTGGCGCTAGTTTGATGCAGCCGCTCGCAGAGCTTAACAAACAACGTGGAATTAGACGTAGGTGCTGTACCCTCCCCTATAAATGCGGCGTGTTTTGCTAAGATGTTTGCATCTCATTAAATTAAGTGAACAAAAATAAGGATTCCACCTTGTCGGCACCTTGTCATTCACTTGTGATGCCGCACCGCTCAACTCCCGCCGCACAGGTTCTGAACTTCTCGTGCACAGCTGTGAACCAGTTCGGATTGGTACAGGTGAACTAAACTGACCCTTAAAAGATGCAAATTTGAAAATATGAAAAACATGTTAACATAAGGGGCCAAAGCAAATGTTTCGACTAGCAGTCTTGTCTGCTGTGAGGCTACAATGTCATTTGTTTGAACCCCTGGAAGCCAGAATCAATCTAAATTTGCCCACTACTGTACGACTCTACGATCACTTCATAGTTGGCATGTGAATCGTCGGAAATTATTATTTGCATTACATAATGAACACACCCACAGTGATGGGCATTAACAGGCTTTCCGACATTTAGTTGTGGCTTGTGACAGTTTACCAACAACACCCAGAACTGTTTTGTCTTAATTAACTGTGTTTAGCTCATACAAGTTTACAAAAAGATGCACCAAAGCTCATGAGACTGCACTCAATTGCTTTAGCTTTGCACACATATTCAATGGGCTCCTAAAATAAGAAATCATAAAGGTGATGAGCAGTTCCAGCACAGCTTCCTCAAAGATGTGAATGCTGTCATGAAGAGCAAGATTGTGTTCACTGCATGTGGTACTGTTTTTTGTTTGCAGAAAAAGGTTCCAGATTTCTGTGTGCACATCTGCTTCTGTTTAAATTAAGTTGTCATAACTATAGTGTCTACTACTAAGAAATGAAATTCTGTGCACTACGGTCATGAAAAAAATCTAGGAAATCGCACAGGTAGTTGAAACATACATGATCTTCACTTATCTACAGCAACACTGCAAGATAGTACGCATTTCAAATCCTAACCTCTAAAAGTAGCAGGGAGAAAGCAACTTCATTTTCAAGCACAGGTATACTGAAAAAGTAAACATAATAACAAGTGTGTAATAAATGTGACCTTTATTGATCCAGTATTCGGACAGATTCACATCATGTACCACCAATTGATTTCAGGAGTGCTTGCTTACAAGAGAGTACTCAAGTTCTATGGATATGCCTATGCATAAAAAGAGATTGTGGTCAGGGCTGAGCAGATAGTGTGATGTAAGAGTACCAACAAAGATGTACAGACAACAAATTTGTACAATGCATACCTGAAACGTATTTTCTTAGAATTCGGCCTTTTCGATCTGTATGCACACACCTCATAAGTGTCCCTTTAGCATACATGTTCGCTGCATATTCAGCAGACTGGTCATTACCTGCGACGAGAAATTCTAGCTGTGGTAACTGTGTAACTTAACTCTAACAATAAATGTAGCAAGCCTGAAATATTTTTAGCCCATCCCCTAAATACATAATACCTATGATATGGGCTCACGGCTGAGTATTAAAACTAGTGCCTACCCTCTCGACACGACGCAACATTGCAGAATTTTGAAGTACTCAATGTAGCATTGCAGAGCAAGAATGATTCAGAGATGCACGCATCCGCAATTGCTTATTTAACAAATTTAGCAAATATACATTGCTCTAACTGCGCGAGCTATCTATCGGCAATGTGCGAGTTTCCTTCCCGATTCCACATCATGCATTCGCTTCAAGATCAACACTACGGGGCAAGCGCCGCATCTGACGGCAGAGTCGGACCCTTGTCCTGAAGCCACGCTATTAAACTCGAGTGCCGCAACACAATGAGAGCGACGTTCATTCAGCGATTTCGATGTTCAGTTATATGCATATGCTTGTTAGCTTTCAAGAGTCTTTACACATGGGTTGAAAGCTTTCGATATGTATGAGTGACTTGTTTTGTTCGGACCCGACCATATACATTGATTGTACCGGCTTGGACACTCGCAATAAACGATGTAAACCTTACTTGATTGACGTTGATTTTGCTAGTCGAGGCCAGCTAGGTCCCCTGGCGATAATTACAGACGCGAAACGCGATTGGCCAACAAAAAAAGAGGAGCGAGCAGCGCGAACCAGCCGTGGGCCCCCCCCCCCCTCCTGCAACAAAAAAAATTCCTCTGTTTATTGATGATGATAGTACTCCCAGAGCCATCTGGCCTCGCGGTATTGCAGTTCAGTACGCCGCCGCTACGTATTTGCATGTTATTTTGATACAACAGCCCAAAGGTACAGTTTCCCTTCTCTAAACTGGTAGGTGTTCTGTGCTACTACTACGACTACGAGGGACGAACGGGTGCCGCTATAAGGAGCTTCGCCACTAAATTTGTTTAACAGTTTTGAGCACTATACTACACTATGGGAAGGCAGTTAGCTGCCCCCATATGAGTAGGGCTTTGGCAACACCTAAAAATATTGTTTAGAAAAATTTATTATACCACACATAGTTCACGTGAATAACAACTCGAGGTAACATGACTAATGCTTTCAGACTGCAGCCGGGCAAAACGTTTGCGACAATCACAAAAACTAAGCTCAGTCACATTGACGCATACTCTCAACAACAACGTTCGGCTCACACGCTGCATAGCGGTAAATAAATTGGGCATATAGTACTCAACACCTGTTCTAGTTTTTCTGTTTTTCTTAAGAAGCTTCAAAGGCTTAGAAAACATAAAGGAGAGCAAGCTATCTGTACTTACTGATATTTAATACGTTTGTCAGCAGCAGTGATCTTCTATTTTGTGTTTAGGCTAGCATTCTCAGTTGCATAACAAAAAAAAAGGCAGATCCTACGTACAGTGAAAATCAAAGACATGCGAAGCACGAATGGAGAAGGCTGATATGTCTTTTAAAAATCAGCCCGACGTTACGAGGCGGAGGTAAATTATGCCGTATATGACCTCCATGTGTTGACTATCACGTTTGGACGTGTCATTTACCTTCGTAATCTGTTCACGTCACCTAATACCAAATTTTGTATATGTGGACCTAGCGAAATGGCAGCGAGTACGCTATGATCGTAGCATGTAGTCATGTTTTACATGACACACATATCATGACTATCATGTTCGGATGTGTCATTTACCTTCGTCACCTATTCACATTATGCAATACCAAATTTGGTATATGTGAAGCACGTCAAATGGCGGCGAGCGCGCGTAGCGTTGAGCGCGTGCACGCTGGGCGCAGCGACGCTACGCTAGCAAACCTCGAGAACTGTACAGTCTCACGCTAGGTGCGACCAGGGTATGTCAGCGAGGCCCGGAGCAACCGGCGCGAAATGCGACACGATGCAGTTCGCACCGGCAATGTCACTGAGACCAACGTTTCTAGACGAGCTTCCGCTAGCAGACGAAAACGCGTAGTCGTCGTGGCAAGACGCCGTGGCGGCCGTTCTGCAAGAGCTTTGAAAACAGTATATTATCGAGATTTGCTGTGCTGCCGCATAAACTTAATGCTGCTTATTATTATGCGGTGTAAGGCAAATACAGTATAATTATGGTTTTCTGAACTGTCCACAATAAACAATGCTTGATATATATAGCATGGCATACGAGTTGTCGGTTAGTTGCTAGTTAGTGTAGGGTATGTCAGCGAGGCCCGGCAGCAACCGGCGCAAAATATGACACGATGCAGTTCGCACCGGCAATGTCACTGAGACCAACGTTTCTAGACAAGCTTCCGCTAGCAGACGAAAACGCGTAGCCGTCGTGGCAAGGCGCCGTGGTGGCCGTTCTGCAAGAGCTTTGAAAACAGTATATTATCGAGATTTGCTGTGCTGCCGCAGAAACTTAATACTGCGTATTATTATGCGGTGTAAGGCAAATACAGTATAATTATGGTTTTCTGAACTGTCCACAATAAACAATGCTTGATATATATAGCATGGCATACGGGTTGTCGGTTAGTTGCTAGTTAGTGTACGTTCGCAATAAATTTTTAGACGCAAAATCCCAATTACAATATCTGGCATCCTTTTTTGTGGCTGTGTTTTTCGGGCTTGAAAATAAATCACAACTATGTGGCGCAATCTCGTGGCTTTTGTCTGGTTATGTAGTCAGCTTTTCTTTTCATGTCAGTCACATTCTTTAGCAACTTAGACCGTCGAAAAGCTACGCGTGCGGCCATTTTCTTGAGTATGCCTTCCCACTGCTTCTTATGGAATTCCTCTAATAAAACCTTTTAACACAGCTGCAGCCAAAGCTTCGAGCAGAGACCACACTTAGGGGTATCGGTGAGCACTTCGTAGTCATTACTCACGAGTCTGCCTGTTGACGCATTGGGACAACATGAACACACATGCAGCTTTTCTATGTGTTCCAGAAGTTCGGCCCATAGGGTGATAGTATCTGCATTGCCAGGCGACTTGACTAAGCGATTGTGACGACTGCTAATGGTGACTGTCATGTCTTTTGCGACGAAAACGCATTTCTCCACAAATAGCGCTCTTTTTTTTCTTTGAGCCCTAGAAACACCACAAGACATCTTGTCTCGCCATCCTCAACAACTTTCCGCCAGCATGCAAACAAACGTTTTCTATGTCGTTAAGCGAAATGACGCCACTAGTTGACGGCATGTCGGAACTTATTTCTCTGTCTTCGACCTCAGTGCTCGGAGATGGTCTATTCTTTTTCGCCGATGATATTCTGGAAAAGACCCCACTCCTATCGGGCAGCTTTCGCTTCTTCGTCGCGGGCCCCGCAACAAAAGTAAGCGGGCAAAGTAAGCGGGCAAATTCGGGATCATTCGTGGAACGCATCCTTCGACGAGGTCCCACTTTCCTCTTGCGATTTGTGCCTTCTTACCATATGGCGTGAGTTAAAGTCTTCAGGACGTCCTTCTCATGAAAGAGCATATCACCCACACGTGAGGTGCTGGGCAGTTTCTTATCCGCACGAGGACTAGCGTGGTCCCATACCTCTCGCTGCTCAGGTACACGTGGGTAAAAAAGAAATGTTGTGGCGTCTCTTATTTCCTGTAGCTACTCTACAGCCGAGAACGCAACATCCGGGCATGATGAAAACACGCAACACATACAAAGCAGAACAGGGCGCGCTGAAGCATAATACTGTTCACGCAGAAAGAAGCCTCCACGGATAAAGACGCACTCCAACATGCAGAGCCGACGGAGGTTACGGGAGTGACATGAGCGAGCATGTAGTGAGTGAATCCGGATGCGACAGCAGCGCCACATTTGTCGCTGGCAGCGGTGGCGCCGCGCAACATCGCTCAGTTTTGCAACTTACCTAGTTCTAGAAACGTTGACCGAGACAGCCCCGCGTTTGCCTAGCTTCGTGACGGAGGGATGCTGGGCGCGCTCAAATGCGCATGCGTCAAAGTAACGCTGCGTGGCACGCACCTGCAAGCATATGCGTGGCAGACGGGTGCCTGGCGTGGCATTGCCGGCGTGACTCGACGAAACGAACGCCGGTGCGAACGCGCGCCGGGTCACATCGAAGTGTATTGGCACCTTGAGTGTGGCACGTGGTCAAGTTGCTACATGTTACGCATGTCATGATTATCATGTTTGGATGTGTAATTTACATATGTCATCCGTCCGCGTGACGTAATACCGAATTTGATACACATGAAGATAACAAAACCGCCACGAGCATATTACGAGCGTAGCATGGAGCCATGTTGTTACATGACACGCATCTTATGATTATCATATTTGCACCAGTCAAATACCTTGGTCATGCATTCATGTCTCGTAACACCAAATTTAGTGTGTATTGTTACGAAGCGCGCCTCCAACGACGTTACGAAGGGCGCCACGAAATCTCACCGCTGCAATCACTGTTACGAAAGACGGCGACGCCAACACGGTGCCGAAGGCGCCACTGCTTCGAACTCCGCCGGGAAGGTCACCAGCCGTTTGGTAGCGTAGGTTTCTCAGCTCGCTACTACTTCTGCGCAGAGCTGATAGACGAGCGGACGAGACGACGGTGAGTTAAACAAGGTTTATGTACAGCATATATACGGAGGCGTTACAAATTCGGCACTGGAGCCGACAGCTTAGAGACTCGAAGAGCCGAGCTCTCTTCTCTGACACATAGATCAATTGCTCGCGATGCGCCACAAGGCTTTTTTATATGCACCGGGAGGATTCTTTGAGTAACCAAATGTCCAACCAGAAGCGCCGCTGGCCATGAGGTCAGAATCCTCCAATGGAGTCGCTGCTGGGCCGCGTCATTCTCATCGAATCTAGAGCCGCTGCGCTGCACGTTGCTGCACCCAAGGACGAGTGACCTCACCACGTATTGCGTCAGACTCGCCAGACAGGAAGGCGCTGACTGCTTCGACGGGCTCGCTGGCTGAAGTGACTCACTGTGCGTGCGCGGCAGAAATGCACCGCCGCATGAGGACGCTGCTGAGTTGTTCGCGTCAGGCGGGCTCGCGTGCTGGCCTTGACACAGATTGCCTTTTTCAGAGGCATGGACGTTCGCTGTGGACTCGCAGGCATAACAGCACCCCCGCCACCGGAAAATGCGCCGGAAAGACGATTGATATGTTTGATATGTGGGGTTTAACGTCCCAAAACCACTATATGATTATGAGAGACGCCGTAGTGGACGGCTCCGGAAATATAGACCACCTGGGGTTCTTTAACGTGCACCCAAATCTGAGCACACGGGCCTACAACATTTCCGCCTCCATCGGAAATGCAGCCGCCGCAGCCGGGATTTGAACCCGCGACCTGCGGGTCAGCAGCCGAGTACCTTAGACACTAGACCACCGCGGCGGGGCATACCGGAAAGACGAGCTGTTTCCACTTGACTCGGATGTCAGGCGCGCTCGTTCACCCGGTCCCTCCAGGTTCGCCTCCGGGGCCATGAGGAGAATGCAGCTCCAGACTCTGTTCCGGGAACACATCCCAATCTTGAGGACGGATCCCAGCTCCACTGGCTTGTCGCCACAACTTGACCAGCTTCGCTCGTCTCTTCTGATGATCTTTGGTTTCAGCACTTGTCGATGGTTCTGCAACTTGTCAAGAACGGTTCGACAACAGCCAACACATGACACAAGCAAGTGCCCTTGGTCACCCGACAGAACACCGGAGAAAGTAAAGTACATTTACGTGTCTATCGGAATTCCGTTCCCTCTACACCAAGAGGCACATGTGTGACACAAGACTCTTAAAATGAGAACTCAATTTTTTTACACGTACAACAACTTAACGAAATAGAATAGAACATAAAGTTGGCTTTTTGAGCACATTCTGGACGAGAGCGCTCCGCTAAGGCCGTGATGAGGACAAAATTTTGCCCCGAATCACAAGCGAGAAACCAAAAGGTGGAGAAGGTACTAACTAAAACGCACGGCTCAAAGCGTCTGCATTAGCGTTTAGCTTTCTTTTTTGTAGCGAACGACAAAGGTGTGCTGTTGCAGTATCATGCTCCACCTTAGTAACCGGCCACTTTTAGGCCACGATACCTATGCGGTATGAACAGCTGCTCATGCTTGCGACGTTGCACAAGGGAACAACGATACAGCTTGCTACGGATTGGCTCCTCACAAGTTAGCTCGATATTGTGTTCAATTACCGTAGTGTTTCCGGGACGGTCCGAAAACACGTCTTCAAACTTGGAAACAATCCTTCTCAGATCCTCCTTCTGGACTTCACTTAACCTAGGCTCTAGGTTCAACTGCTCCAAGATTACTTCCCATACCCCTTCGATTACATCACTAGTGGTCAAAATTTCTGCTCCCTCTTCCTCTAAAGCATTCAAAAGCAGATTTATGACCGCTTGACGTTGAACGTATTGGTTTATCAAGTTACTGTGGTAAATTTTGTTTCGCCGCCTTCCTAATTTCACTTGATAATTGGTATCAGAAAGCTTCAATATTACTTTGGCGGGCCCTTCCCAATGAACCTCAAGCTTGTTCTTTTTAGACGGCCGAAGCAG
This sequence comes from Rhipicephalus microplus, assembly GCF_013339725.1. Classification (NCBI taxonomy): domain Eukaryota; kingdom Metazoa; phylum Arthropoda; class Arachnida; order Ixodida; family Ixodidae; genus Rhipicephalus; species Rhipicephalus microplus. The sequence goes on along the minus strand of NC_051173.1, from coordinate 60,227,577 downwards.
CATTACTTGACTTCCAACTTCAAAAGCACGCTTCTTCGCCGATTTGTTGTAGTATTCCTTCGACAACACTTCCGCAGCTTTCATGTGGCTCTCTACTAGTGCTTTACCCGAGAGGTCCTCACGCTGCTCTCGAATGAGCGTCTTTCGATCAACCCTCGACAGCTCGCTCCAACTTTCCGCTACAGGCGAGAGCGTTGCATCCTCTCGCTCTGACTCCATGGCGCAATGTCGTCTCCCCCTGCTACGGAAACCGCGCCAGTCGCTGCGGCGACGGGCCGCTCGAGTGACTGCTCACATGACTCACATGGAGAATTTCCTCTCTGAAGTTCTGTCGACTCGCCGCCAAAGTCACTTGATGGTTTACCGCATTGAACAAGATCAATGTCACAGAACGAGCGCTCAAAATGGGCGCGCCGCCAACTTCTTGCGATAACGCGCGGCAGAGACGCCGCGAGGTCAACAAAAAAAAGAAAAGAGAAAACAATCATCTAAGGACTCCCCGAGGCGCGCGACCCTCCCCTCTCGGAAGCATAGGCTCGCCGACGAACCTCCTCATCTCACAACGGCGGCCGAGCAAGCATTCGAATTTTCTAGATGAAAAGGGGCGTGGAGATGCCGGGTTGAGTCATCCATCGCGGACGGCCCTCGTATCGTCTCGACCTTTCCCCCAGCCTTCGCTGCGCATCGCGCCGACGAAATGATGAGAACTTTCTGGAATCTCGCGCGGAAGATATTTAATCGAGCAGCCGAGACGAGAGATCAGGAGAAGACGGAAGTTAGCGCGAGAGCGCGTAGGGATTCCGCCGTGTAGTCGGCGAAGGTTTTGTCCGTGGAGACAAAGCAGGAGAAGAAGATGATTTCCACCTGAGGGGTGACGACTCGAGCTACAGGCAAGAGTGTGTGTTTACCGCTATCGAGCGAAGACGCATGGCAACAGCTGCGTGTGTGAAGCCGACGTGTTTCCGGCGGAGAAGTTTGAAGCTCGGAGAGTGGCCTATTGAAGACGTGAGGTTTCCTGGAAGTGAAACTTCGGGGGCCGCGGAACGACAACAACGCTGGACTTTGAGTGAGTGATACTCGGAAGAGTATGATCTAGACTTTTGTTCCAAGAACTTTGGACTGAATACGTTTTCTATCTCTTTAGTCTTTAAGTGTCTTGGTTGTTCAATGCATGCGACTGCATTGTAGTGCGTATTGTTGTTTGTGTCCGTTGTTTCGAGTGTGGCTGATTGTACTGTGTAGTACGTTGTTTGGTGGGTGACATATTGTATTGAACTATTGTGGAGTGTGCATACTTGGGTATTGTTTTTCGATCTGCCATTATTGAGAATATAATTCTGTTTTGTTTATGAACTCTCGGCTCTGACTTGTTCTTTGGGCCACAGCCGGCGTCCGCTGGCGCGCCAAAAAGGACCACTTCTAAATTGTCCACGCTTTCGTGGTGCGGTTCGGGGGGCCGATACTTCGGCCCTTGGAATTAGCCCGGCGATCGCCTCCCTTATTAACGGGACCCATGACAATTAATCTGGCGTCCGCGACAGGACCCTTTTGGGTTGCACAGTGTGTCCAAAGTAGTCAGAAAGAACCTCGAGTGTTGATAGTGCTATCGGAACAATTTTGTGTGTTGTTCAGTGTTCTCGTTAACGAGTGCAGTGGAGTGTTCCGATAGACTGAATCAGATAGATACTTTTTGCACGCGGCAAGACTTCATTTGCGAGACTCAATGGATCTCGAAAAGTTAGTAGCTCTTGGTGAGAAGATGGGTCTTTCTGGCGCCGAACTACGGAAGTGGGTAAGCCAGAAGGAGAAAGAGGCGGTGGAGAGAGAGAGGTTGGCAGCTGAGAAGGCCAAGGAAGAAAAAACAGCTGAGTTGGAGAGAGAAAGGCTGGCCGCTGAAGGGGCGAAGACAGAAAGAGAGCAAAAATTGAAGTTGAAGTTGGGGAGAGAGAAGTTGGCAGCCGAAAGGGCGAGAGAAGAAAGAGAAGCAAAGGAGTGACAGCTGAAAGAAGAAAGAGAGGCAAAGGAGCGACAGCTGAAAGAAGAAAGCGAAGCGGAGATGGCTGAAAGGGAACGACAGTGGCAGCACGAGATGGAACTCGAGCGGTTCCGTTTGCAACAGCGAAGGGAAACTCCGGTCCAAGCTAGAGTTGAAAGCAGCGAACGGGAGGACCACGGCTTCCGCTTGAACCCAAGCAAGCTGCTCGTAGCGTTTGATGAGACGAAGGACGACCTTGACGCGTACCTTCATAGATTTGAGACGATTGCAAGGAGCCAGAATTGGCCGGAACATCAATGAGCTACTGCTTTGAGTACTTGCTTGAGTGGTGAAGCGCTCAGTGTGTACGGTAGGCTGACGCCGATCGATGCAGCCAACTATGCAAAGGTGAAAGCTGCTTTGCTGAAGCGATTAATATTTAACGTGGAAGGATTCCGGGACAGATTTCGGACAGGAAAGCCAGCTGATGGTGAGACGGCTACGCAGTACGCCGCCCGGCTTAGCCAATATTTCGACAGATGGATTGAACTCTCAGGGACAACGCAGGAGTACGATGAGCTTAGAGAGCTCCTAATTAGAGAACAATTTCTTACTAGTTGCCACCCAAGCCTGTCGCTGTACTTGAAAGAGAGGAAGGCTGAGTCACTTTAAGGAATGCTTGAATTGGCTATCGATTCCTGGAAGCGCAAGGTGGAACTAATTTGGCCAAGGTCAAGAAGGAGTGCCCCGAAGATTCGAAAAATTTGGCACCCGAACAAAAGAAGCGTGCACTGGAGAATGTTCCGCGATGTTTTCTGTGTAACCGAGTGGGACCTCACGCGAGCAACTGTCGTACTAACTTTACGAGCCCTACGGTAGTAAAATGTTTTAAGTGTGGACAGACTGGGCACAAAGCAGACGCATGTCGAAACGGGGCGAGTCAAACTCACCAGGTATCCTGTGTGCAAGCGGCACCGAAGTCCGGTAACAATGACGTCACCGATGGATTCGTAGAGTTGAAAAATGGGGAGAAAATTCCTATTGTGGGTGCTGTGATGGCGATACAGCCAACCGGTGTTACAAAGGGAATGCCAACGCTGCCTGGAAAAGTTGCGTGCAAAAAGGTTACAGTGTTAAGAGACACCGGTAGCTCCACAGTTAACGTGCGGAGAAATTTGGTACGAGAAAGTGAGTAACCAGGCAAAACAAAACCGGTTTGCCTAATTGACCGTATGGTTCGGATGCTTCTTGAGGCAGAAATTGAGGTTGAAACCCCATACTTCAGCGGTAAAGTTACCGCTTTATGCATGACGACCCCCCTGTACGACCTTGTCATCGGAAACATCGACGGGGCGCGAGGACCGAATGATCCGGAAAGTTTGGGAGAAGACCCTAAGATAGAGTCCTCGCCAACCCAGCGACCGTGAGATACAGTGGAGGAGCAGCCCGTGACGGATCTCACTAGAGCCCAAGGTAAAGCCGAAGTGCAAGAGACAATGAATGACAAGATGATCGTGTGGAACGAGTTTACGCGCGGGGAGCTGGACTTACGCCGGCACGATCTCAACCGAGCGACAGTGTAAAGGCGACGGAGTCAGCCAGCCAGGCCAAATGTCGGGACGTGAACAAGCGGGTGAATAACCGGGCAGGATCGGTTGAGCGTCATGACCTGTTAGCAGTGTCGGAAGTGACAGCGATGTCTGAGACGCTGCCTCAGATACCGTCGTTGGAAGGAGCTCGCCAAAACAAAACGAGCAAAAACAATAAGAAGAGATCGAGAGAGCACCGCAAGAAAGGGCGCAAGCGCCGCTCGAAATGCACAGGATAGGTGCTGAGGTCAAATCGGAATGTGTTTGGCAGGGCTGAACGCCATGTGTCGTGTTAATGTTCTTGTTATCCTGTGTCACAACTGTATGTCGAGCTAATCAAAACGTTTGTTGCGGTGATGTGATGTATAGTATTGTACAATTATGGTAATGAGAGTTTTGTATATTTGTATTGTTTGGAATATGTGATGGAGCATTGTATTCATGTACCTGTGGCTATGTGTTGTGAGATTGAATTGCAATGTTCAGTTGTATTGAGTGATCCATTGTGAATGTGACGTGTCATGAGCGACGGACTAGGTTACAGTCTTTGAGACTGTGGGGACTGTTCGCGCTCGTTTGTGGGGTTTTGAATATTATGAGATAATATTCTAAAAGTGGGGGGCAGTGTCACAGAACGAGCGCTCAAAATGGGCGCGCCGCCAACTTCTTGCGATAACGCGTGGGAGAGACGCCGCGAGGTCAACAAAAAAAATAGAAAACAAGCATCTAAGGACTCCCCGAGGCACGTGACCCTCCCCCTCGGAAGCATAGGCTCGCCGACGAACCTCATCACCCAACAACGGCGGCCGAGCAAGCACTCGAATTTTCTAGATGAAAAGGGGCGTGGAGATGCCGGGTTGAGTCATCCATCGCGGACGGCCCTCGTATCGTCTCGACCTTTCCCCCAGCATTCGCTGCGCATCGCGCCGACGAAATGATGAGAACTTTCTGGAATCTCGCGCGGAAGATATTTAATCGAGCAGCCGAGACGAGACATCAGGAGAAGAGGGAAGTTAGCGCGAGAGCGCGTAGGGATTCCGCCGTGTAGTCGGCGAAGGTTTTGTCCGTGGAGACAAAGCAGGAGAAGAAGATGATTTCCACCTGAGGGGTGACGACTCGAGCTACAGGCAAGAGTGTGTGTTTACCGCTATCGAGCGAAGACGCGTGGCAACAGCTGCGTGTGTGAAGCCGACGTGTTTCCGGCGGAGAAGTTTGAAGCTTGGAGAGTGGCCTATTGAAGACGTGAGGTTTCCTGGAAGAGAAACTTCGGGGGCCGCGGAACGACAACAACGCTGGACTTTGAGTGAGTGATTCTCAGAAGAGTATCATCTAGACTTTTGTTCCAAGAACTTTGGACTGAATAGGTTTTCTATCTCTTTAGTCTTTAAGTGTCTTGGTTGTTCAATGCATGCGACTGCATTGTAGTGCGTATTGTTGTCTGTGTCCGTTGTTTGGAGTGTGGCTGATTGTACTGTGTAGTACGTTGTTTGGGGGGTGACATATTGTATTGAACTATTGTGGAGTGTGCATACATGTGTATTGTTTTTTGATCTGGCATTATTGAGAATATAATTCTATTTTGTTTATCAACTCTCGGCTCTGACTTGTTCTTTGGGCCACAGCCGGCGTCCGCTGGCGCGCCAAAAAGGACCACTTCTAAATTGTCCACGCTTTCGTGGTGCGGTTCATGGGGCCGATACTTCGGCCCTTGGAATTAGCCCGGTGATCGCCTCCCTCATTAACGGGACCCGTGATAATCAAGCTCCTGCGAAAGTTTCCGCGCTTGCGATAGCGTGAGGGCCATGTACGCTAAGTTGGGGAAGAACGATTTACCCTGCTCTTTGAGAAGCTGCTCTAAGTTGTTAGAGAAAAGATAAGGAAAACGATCAGGCAGCGCGGCAGACACAGCCGCTTCGGTGCGAAGCTTACCGAGTGGGCCTTCAATAACAACCGTAGCGATTGGTAAGCAAGCACTCTGCTCCTCGGCGACTTGCCTGATCCACGCGCATTCTCCTGTAAAGTCATCCGGGGACACCAATGAAGGATGGACAACATCCATGGTTGCGGCTTAGTCACGAGGTGCTCGACCCGTTTTTCCATTGACACTAATTTCTTGGATATACGGCTCTAACAACCGCCTGTTCTTTTCCGATTTTCGGATGGTTGCGAAAGCAAACTTTTGCTTACAGTTTGTCGCGATGTGCCCTTCCTTTCAGCAGTTGTAGCAGATTTGAAGGTTCCGTTTGTTTTCCGATTCACGGATAGTTGCAAACTTTTGCTTACAGTTTATCGCGATGTGCCCTTCCTTTCTGCAGTTGTAGCAGATTCGCGGCTTCCGTTGATCAGGTTTCTTTGAAATGCCCTCTTCCCTTTCATCCTTTCATCATTTTCAACGCGCATTACCCTGCTATGCAATTTTTGATGAGTATAATACTCCTCAGCTAACTCTGCTGCCTTGTTTAGCTGTACTTCACCAAGTTTGTCCTGCAGCCAAAGCTTAACATCCTCCTCAATGCAACGGAAGAATTGCTCAAATGCAATGCATTCTACCACTTTATCGCGGTCGTCATAAACACCTTCGCCCTTGAGACATTCAATTAAATCGGCTTTAAGACAAAACGCGAACTCATTCCCCTTTTTAGCATACCGGACCCTTTGCCTGAAAGCCTCGGGTGACAACTTATAACGTCTCAAGAGCACTTCCTTAACCTCGTCATACTCTCAAACGCTTCCCTCGACGAGCAAGTTATCGCGTCGGACGCTTCGCCGGGAAGAAGAGCTAACAGGTTCTGCGCCCAAAGAGACCGCTCCAAAGCATTTCGCTCACAGACGTGTTCAAACTTGACGAGATACTTCGCCATGTCCTCGCCTACTACGAACGGTGGCAGTTGGTCCCGAATTCTATAACCGCTGACCTGAACTGTCGGAGAAGCTACGCTAGGCGCCTGCGAACACTGTAGGATTGCCAATTCTATTCGTTTCAACTCGCGGCGCTCCTGTCTCTCGGCCGCCTCGCTTTCGCGACGTTCGCGCCTTTCAGCTTGTTCACTTTCGCGAACTTCTCGCCTTTCAGCTTCTTCACGTTCGCGAGCTTCTGGCCTTCGGCATCCTCGCGGCGTGCTTTGATATCCGCCCAGGCCTCATCGACTTCCTCACCCGACACTCCTTCATTCTTCATGATCTCAAGGATCGCTTGCTTTCGTTTCGCACGGCCTAAAGTAAAGCCGAATTCCTCACAAATTTCGATGAGTTCCTTCACTTTAAGGTTTTCCATCGTTCACACTAGCCTCTTGCTGATTGCCCCGGTTAAGAATCTACTTGCCGTACCCACTATACGTCTACTAGCAAGACGCACAAGCAACTTTAACACTGCCGTGTTTACACCCTCCGCATTAACTTTCGTTTCAAAGCACTCTGACTTTGCTTGAAACAATCAAAGCTCACTTTAATGCTTCACACAGCCCTTCTCTAAACTACTACAACCTGAGATAGAGTAGTGTGGTGAACTGAGGGGAAAACATCAGGCACTCACCGCATCGATGTCGCTGACGCCGGCCGATCCCGCAGCTGCCAACCACAGTTACGAAAGACGGCGACGCCAACACGGTCTATATATGGCCGACGCTCTGTTCACTGCTATCACTGTCAGTGTGTTGCTGTAATCTGACTTTTCATTTATAGGGCCACAATTTCAGCTATCTCAACAATATCTACGGACCATACAGTCTGCTCCCTTCGTATGCGTCACGACTGGTGACAACATACTGCACTTTCGAGTACACGGCTGCGACACCATACCTACTAGGCTACCACGGTGCTTTGGTTGAATAAAGTTCATTTGCATATACAAAAGGCATACGGGGAGTACATACGACGCAAAAAAAAATCAGGCAGCTACCCATTGACCTTATTTTTCTTACATAAAAATTGAGCAACGTGGTATCCACGCAGCAAATACTTATAAATGAAAACATGTGAGCCTGTCCTACCTGAACATGAAATCGGCATGCAGCCAGAAAATGTTGGCGAGAGAATTGTCATCACGGCACAGCTCTGTCTCTTCGACGCCAGAAGCATACTAGGTGAAGTCTAACTTGAGACGAATGATAATCGTATACATGGTTCATTTCACAGTGATTTTCTCTGAAAGCAACCTTCAGACAGTTTTTCTTTTCTTTTTTTGCTAATCTATCGTGGAGCATTTAATGGCACAAAGACTGTCCAAGCTGTTAGTGAGAAAACCTGCACGTTCGCAGCACACCAGAGTGCTCAAACCTTCGTACATTGTGGCCGGCCGGCTGGGTGCGAGCGGCTGAGTTTTGTCGCGACTCACGGACAGAGGACTTGTTGCAGCGCACGACCTATCCGGTCTCGCCTCCCAGTCAATGCACAAGGCCCATGACTTTGGCGTAGCTCGATTCTGAGAATTCTCCCGGCGTAGAGGAATCGCCTGAAAAGGGAGGCGGCGGAGAGCTGGCCCACATTCTAGGGTATAGCCCCCTTGAGCACATGCCATTTTTCATGCGCAATATGCGCTGGTTTGACCGGCCCAATTAGCAAATATCACAATGAAAGGTTTTTTGTTCGGAACGAGTCTTCAATAGCATTCGTGTCAAGTCATGGGAAAAATAAGTACATGCCAATGAACTGGGCCTTCAAATTATAAACTCTCGCCATAAGTTGCTGCAGATTTTTTTTTATCTTCTCTTGCCAATCCATTGTATGTAGGCTCATATCATTGACTTTCAGTATGCCGCATTTATTTCACGACATTTGAAATGAACGACACGACAGTGTCTGACAACCCATAAGAAGATATTAGGGGGCTGTGCGTTGTCATCACTAAATACGACATTGAGACAACATGGGATCCGTCTCTTATTACGTGGTGAACGAAACAGCCGAACTATTGCACTAGTCCCGTTTCTTTCTGTACTATCCCCACTAGAAGAGCTTTCTCGCTTCCTCACAAATACGGCAGTTACTGAGGCCCGTAGACTTTTTTTTAAATGCGAAGCATTTCTTAGCGAACTTCGGTGACTTTGAGCGTATCTATCTATCTATCTATCTATCTATCTATCTATCTGTCTGTCTATCTGTCTATCTATCTATCTATCTATTTATCTATCTATCTATCTATCTATTTATCTATCTATCTGTCTATCCGCCTACGACTTTAGCTCTCCTGGCCGTTTAGATAATGCAATCGATACCAAGTGGTGTGGCATAACATGATGTATGAAGAACATCTTTGACTAGCCATAAAAGTCATGACATGTATGTCATGAATGTTATTATATATATTTCATGGTAGTGCTGCCCTTGCGGTGGTTTCGTTCACATAGCATGCTGCAAAAATGGTATGGTACGGCATGATTGCATGGCGAACACAAGTGAAAGACTCTAAAATGAAAATCATGGCATGCGTGTCTTGTAAAAACAGGACTACATGCCACGCTCATAATGCGCTCGCGGAGGTTTCGCAAGCACCACATACACCAAATTTGGTACTACGGTACGTCAATGAATGGGGAAGGTATGTGACTTGTGCAAACATCATAATGAGAGGCGTGTCATGTAGAAACATGACTACATGCAACTATCATGATGCCCTGGTGGCCGTTTCGCTCGCTGCACCTATGCCAAATACGGTATTGCGAGAAGTGAAAGGATGACGAAGGTATGATACTGGTGCAAACATAAATATGAGATGCGTGTCGTATAACAACATGACTACATGCTATGCTCATGATGCACTGGCGGCCGTTTCGCTAGCTTCACTTTTACCGAATTTGGTATAACGGGATGTGAATGGATGACGAAGGTATGATTCTGGTGCAAACATGATAAATATGAGGTGCGTGTCATGTAACAACATGACTGCATGCTAGGCACATGATGCGCTCGCGGCCGTTTCGTTAGTTTCACATGCACCAAACTCGCCATTACGTGAACGGACGACATTGGTAAATGACAAATTCAAACATGATAATCAGGACATGCGTGTCATGTAACAACATGACTCCATGCCACATTCATGATGCGCTAGCGGCCGTTTCGCTAGCCTCACATATGTGACACATCAAGATGTCTCATTCGTGCGCATATCATCGATTCCCATTGTACGTGGGATCTGCCAATTTTTTTTTCTTACACCGTGCATCCAATAGCGCCGTTCGCCGCATGGTGCGTTCTTGTCGTGAGAAACGCGGTAGGCGTTTTCAACTCTAGTAGATTGCGTGCACGGTGAAAAAAAAAAGGCAGCATACCAAAAATCCAAAGAGTGAATGATGGAGAGTTGGGCGAAGCATTTGTCCGTCCATTCGTTCTGGCTTCCGCCCGTCCATGCGTCCGTCTGTGTGACCCTCCATGCGTCCATCCACCCATCCGTGCATGCGTCTGTTCGTGCGTCCGCCCCTGCGTTCGTCCATGCATCCGGCCCTGCGTCCATTTATGCGTCCATCCTTGCATTTGTCTGCTTGTCCGTTCGCCCATCGATTCAACACTCCAAGTACCACCGTCTCGCATCTTTTCATCATATATTCCCCATATAGAAGCACCGCTAACCAGCGGACATTCCAAAGACTAAACAAGAGGTGACACACGCACAATTTTTTATGGCTTGCGCTTCGGGTATACTTTCCACCTTTAACCACCTCGAGTTCATGGTATACACTAGTTCATTGTATTCATGGCACTGCGGCCCAACGCTCGCTAAACCTTTCTAAAACCAACGAGGTTACGCCCAGCGAGTTTACCGTAGCAACCTTTTCCTGTCAGATAGTGCTCACATGGACATGCCCATGGCTGCTAATAGGGAATGGGAGACAGGAGCATTCGGCTTTTAGTTAACGCGCACATCGTGAACTTTTAATTGTTCAATGAAGCACAGGAGAAATCTCCCACCGGCACCACCTTGAAGATCAAAATGTAACACTTGCTACACACTATGACTACGACGGATGAACGGGTGCCGCCTTAAGGAGCTTCGCCCCTAAAAAAACTATGAAGTGAACAAAACAAATAACGTTCTCGGCTAGGCAATGGCGTTTAACACCGGCGTCTCGACCACGCATTTCCGGATGTTGTTTAGAGGGACCTGTTGTCTGTTTCAGAAGTTCCGTGCAGCACTGTGGAAGCTACAGGCTTTCTCAACCAATCAGGAGAATGAGCACATCTAAGTGTATCCTTGCGCACCCTCTCGTTTTCTAGCGACGGGCGCTGCAATGAAAGCGGCAAGAGCGTCTCGGGACACTGCAACTGCGAAGTGAGATGAGCTGTAATTGTGAAAGCGGTTAAGTATTCTCCTCGGCACCGTAAAAGCGCGCGTCTTCGAGATACTTGCACGTAGACATTGGAGTGATAGGGTTCAGTGGCTCAAGTTTCGGTGGAAAGCGCCGCACTAGCGAAAATGAATATGAAAGTAGCACGCTTCATCAGATTTCGTATACGCATGCCTGTAGACATGCGAAGTGCCGCTTGCGTTCGATACGAAATGATGGCTCTGTTCTCGGTGCCTCACCGTGCTTGTCGTGCTTCGCTACCCACTTGTACAGCGCACATTCGCTGACGTTGGTGAACGCAGCCGTTCTCTTAAAGGGTATTTCACCAGTTTTGACAATTTTTAGCTGAGAAGCACAATGCGTAGACGAGGCGTTCATGACCACGTCTGCCTAAATTTTCAACCCCACGCGCCGCGAAAATGGGTCAAATTTCAAGATGAAAGCTGCTGCCCCTCCCCTCTGCCGGCGCCCGGCTAGAGATTGAGGGCATGATGTCGGGCTAGGAATGGCCCTACGTACACGATAATGCAATGACGTTGGTCTTCTTCGTGGACGACTGTGCTCTGACGTTGTCAACAGTATACCACGTGACATAGCAAAAATATTTTACCCAACATGCGTAGTTTATGTATTTGTTGCTTTAAGAGATTATTAAAACTTGGAATAAATATTGAGACGCAATGCAAAATTGTGCGTGTTTTTCTAACATTTTTTCCAGTGATATGCTACGAAATGCGGGGCTAATGTACCAGTGTCACATGCGTTCGTGTTCACGCGGTAAGCACATTGAGCAGACGACCGCCGTGGAACGCTCTTATATGCGTTCGCGCACTCATTATGCTCCATAGAGTTTCTTATTTATACACCAGAGGGAACTCTTGCGCTAGTGTTTCTGGGAGCTGCAAAGCACGGCGCTTCAGCGAGCATGGGAATGATGGGTAGTACACACATTTGTCTAGTCTTCGTACTTCTGGCCTGCTTTTGGCTCCGTGTGTGTTCGTGTGGCTTGGAGCTGTTTTTTCACGAAACAAAAATCAGCAAATGTTCGGCGGTTGCACTTTACCAGTGTCACGGGTCCCGTTACTAAGGGAGGCGATCGCCGGGCTAATTCCAAGGGCCGACGTATCGGCCCCCCGGACCGCACCACGAAAGCGTGGACAATTTAGAAGTGGTCCTTTTTGGCGCGCCAGCGGACGCCGGCTGTGGCCCAAAGAACAAGTCAGAGCCGAGAGTTGATAAACAAACAAAATTATATTCTCACTAATGGCAGATCGAAAACAATACACAAGTATGCACACTCCACAATAGTTGAGTACAATATGTCACCAATCAAACAACCTACTACACAGTACAATCAGCCACACTCGAAACAACGGACACAGACAACAATACACACTACAATGCAGTCGCATGCATTGAACAACCAAGACACTTAAAGACTGAAGAAATAGAAAACCTATTCAGTCCAAAGTTTTTGGAACAAAAGTCTAGATGATACTCTTCCGAGAATCACTCACTCAAAGACCAGCGTTGTTGTCGTTCCGCGGCCCTCGAAGTTTCTCTTCCAGGAAACCTCGCCGAAGTTTCTCTTCCAGGAAACCTCGCGTCTTCAATTGGCCACTCTCCAAGCTTCAAACTTCTTCGCCGGAAACACGTCGGCTTCTCACACGCAGCCGTTGCCACGCGTCTTCGCTCGATAGCGGTAAACACACACTCTTGCCTGTAGCTCGAGTCGTCACCCCTCAGGTGGAAATCCTCTTCTTCTCCTGCTTTGTCTCCACGGACAAAACCGTCGCCGACTTCCTGGCGGAATCCGTACGCGCTCTGTCGCTAACTTCCGTCTTCTCCTGATCTCTCGTCTCGGCTGCTCGAATTAATACCTTCCGTGCGAGATTCCAGAAAGTTCTCATCATTTCGTCGGCGCGATGCGCAGCGAAGGCTGGGGGAGAGGTCGAGACGATACGAGGGCCGTCCGCGACGGACGACTCAACCCGGCACACCACGCCCCTTTCCCTCTACAAAATTCGAGTGCTTGCTCGGCCGCCGTTGTGGGGTGAGGAGGTTCGTCGGCGAGCCTACGCTTCCGAGAGCGGAGGGTCGCGCGCCTCGGGAAGGCCTTAGATGCTTGTTTTCTCTTTTCTTTTTTTGTTGACCTCGCGGCGTCTCTCCCGCGTGTTATCGCAAGAAGTTGGCGGCGCGCCCATTTTGAGCACTCGTTCTATGACACTGCCCCCCACTTTAAGAATATTATCTCATAATATTCAAAACAACACAAACTAGCGCGAACAGACACCACACACTCTCACAGACTGTAACACAATCCGTCGCTCATGACACTTCACATTCACAATAGATCGCTGAATACAATTGTACATGGTAATTCAATTCCACAACACATGAAATATAGCCACAGGTACATGAATGCAACACTCCATCACATATTCCAAACAATACGAATGTACAAAGTTCTATCATTACAACAATTATACAATACTATACATCAAATCACCGTAACAAACATTTCGACTCGCTCGACATACAGTTGCGACACAGGACAACAACCACATTACCTTAACATATAGCACTGTCAAACACATTCCGATTTGGCCTCAGCACCTATCCTGTGCATTTCGAGCGGCGCTTGCGCCCTTTCTTGCGGTGCTCGCTCGACCTTTTCTTGTTTTTGCTCGTTTTGTTCCGGCGAGCCCCTTCCAATGACGGTATCTGAGGCGGCGTCTCAGCCATCGTTGTCACTTCCGACACCGTTAACGGGTCATAACATTCAACCGATCTGGTCACCCACTTGTTCAGGTCATGACATTGGGCCTGGCTGGCCGACTGCGTCACCTTTACACTGTCGGTCGGTTGAGGTCATGCCGACGTACGTCCAGCTGCCCAGTATGTGAACTCATTCAACACGATCATCTTCGCATTCACTGCCTCTTGCACCGCGGCTTCACCTTGGGCTCTAGTGGGATCCGTCACGGGCTGCTCCTCCACTGTATCTCGCGGTCGCTGGGTTGGCGAGGGCTCTTTCTTAGGGTCTTCTCCCAAACATTCGGGATCATTCGGTCCTCGCGCCCTGTCGATGTTTCTGATGACAAGGTGGACGCGCCGGCAGCAATCGACGCGATCGGACGCGTCTGCACCGAGCTCCGGAGTTTTCCGATGTTTCAGTAGGAAGACGTGCCATAGCTCAAGATTTCTTGTACGAATGGTTTCTGCAAATCATACCGGTCCCGAGGATACAACTTTCCGACAGATATTGGTCACAATTTTCAAGTAAGCTTTTCATCTTTTCACGCCACGCCGGCAAGATCCGCCACTGGACGCCTAAGCCTAGCGACGCTACACCGAACGCCGCTGTCGCGGCCGCTGGGACACTAGCCGACATGGAAATCGAGGTCGACGGCGTCGAAATCTCTCTCGAAGAATGGTCAGACGATTCCTGGACACCACCTCAAGGTTTCCGAGCCCAGGCGAAACGTCACCAGGCACTTAAGCAACAAGCCCAAATGAACGACGCGCAAGTAAGCAAAGCCCCCAAAACTCCACCAACCCCCCGGCCGCCGCCGGAACTGAAACGCCATCCCTTGCCAAGACTGCCGTCGCACACGTACCACATCGTGGGACGCCCCAAGACACCCATTGACCTCACGCGCACATCACCCGGAGACTTGCAGAGAGCACTGCTTAAAGCGGCATCTCTGTGTGACCTGGACCCAGCCAAGCGTGATCAACTACGCATACACCCAAGGAATAACACTTTCACCGTTAGTGTGGCAACCACCGACCGAGCAATCGCGTACCAACGCATCACATCAATCCTCCTCGGAGAAGACCGGCAGATTGAGCTACACATGTACGCCCCGCCACCAGACGACGCGATACGAGGCATTTCTTTCTACGCCCACACGTTCCCCACCGATGATGAGACGCTGAAGGACCTTCAAGACAGCAACCCTGACTACCAAATAGTAGGTGGCCGACGCATGGGAAAAACGAAGAATTTACTTATAACGCTGCTCGGGGACCACCTACCTAGATGGCTTCTACACCGTGGAGGTCTCATTCGAGTATACCCTTTCCATCCCAAAGTAGACGCATGCTTCAACTGCCGGAAGACCGGGCACCGCTCCGATGTGTGCCCTCAACCTAGGCGCCGACGCTGCCCGCGTTGCGGAGAAGACCACGAGCCACCGCCGCAAGGAACGCCACCAACATGCCAAGCACGCTGTATCGTCTGTCAAGGAGGACACATGACGAACAGCTCAAGATGCGAGTACCGCTTCGCCAAAAAGTCTGAACCACTTAACGCAGCACAAGCAGGAAAGACGCTACAAACCGAGTCACCAGCGACGCAGCAAACCTCAAATGACGATAGCCCGCCTGCCTTGGACGAGCGTAACTACCCCAGTTTCGGGACATCACAAACGCCGACGAAACGCGACAGCCGATCGAAGTCACGATCTCGCCAGGGTCAAGCAGCCTCCCACTCTAGGTCCAAATCAAGAACCCGATCATCAAGTCGCATCCCACATGCTGATATATCCAAAGCACCACCAAGCAACCCTAGTGTAGCATGGGCGCCAAGCGCAGCGTCTCCGCTGCCATCATCTCCCCCGCAGCCATCGAAACCGTGCGCCTCAACGCATGACCCGCTCGTCAAGGAACTTACGCAAACAATCAATGCGTTAAAATCCCAAATGGCGACGCAACAAGCTCAGATCGAAGTGCTCCTTGCGCAGAACCGCTCCCTAGAAAGTAAACTGGCAAAGGCCAGCCAGTCCGTGCATAATTCAACTCAACAGCCCCAACCACCCGCAGCAGCCAAACGCAAAGCAACGACTTCCACGGAAACGCTGCAATCCGAAGAGGACATGACGGCGCGAATTATTGAAATGGTCAACGCATCCGTTGCTGAAGCCCTCCGCACGACAGTCCAAACCACGGTCGTCAACGCCGTTCGTGCCGCCGTAACAGAAGCCTTCGCAACCGTAGACTCACGCCTAACGAACATAGAGACACGGTTCTCAAACATGGAAGCCACCGTAAACAACACCGTAGCCGGATTAGAAGCACTCAGAACTGCCACAGACACCAGTTTTGCAGTAATCAAGCAAAGCATGGCCAGAGCACCAGCTATCACACGCAACCGAGTGACCTCTCACTCTTCCACCCAGCACAGCGAACCCACGACGGCCTCAAGTAATGCTCCAGCTGCTGCATCATGGCCAGCACCCACTTGACTATATGGCAGTGGAACTGCAGGGGCTTTCGTAAAAAGAAAGCCCACCTGCAGCTACTCGTACAAGAAACACAACTGCCCAATTGCCAAACGCCTCCAGACGTCATCGCACTACAAGAAACAATGGCTTCTGTCTCACTCCCTGGTTACATCGCTTTCCAACAATTCACCGACTCGCACAACCAAGAAGCCCCAAGTACAGGCACGCTCGTCCACAAGAGCCTCACGGCGAAACAACACGACTTAGAATTCTCGGACATTCCACACACGGTCGTTGAAATTCTTCCGCGAAAACGCTCGCACCAATCAGTCTTCATCCTCAACGTATATTGCGCACCCCGGGCACGCGCCGACGACTTCAACCTGCTCTTCCAGAAAACCACATCGCTTTCTCGAGGCGCACAACTGCTTATACTGGGCGATTTCAACGCCAGGCACCCTGACTGGGGCTACCTGCAGGCGAACAAACGAGGCAAGAAGCTATGGCAACTCGGTCAGGACCTCCGGCTCACTCTACTAAATGACCTGCAGCAGTCACCAACCCGCATAGGAAACAGCGTGTGTAGGGACACGTCACCCGATCTCACATACTGCAAGAATATTGCGCAGGCCAGATGGGAGAACACCTGTCAACTCGCTGGTAGTGACCACTACATCATTGCCATCCAGGTACAGACGTCCGCTGGCAAGAGAGTACACAACGCCCTCGCTCAAATCACGGAGTGGCCAAAATTTAGAGACATCCGTGAAAGTGAAGCCCCAGAACGCATAACAAACCTCAAGGAATGGACAGCCTCCCTAAACGACCACGTGCGACGCACAACGCGCGAAAGTAAAGCAGCAGAGGAAACGCCTGCCACAGACTCTCGTCTTCTCCACATGTGGGACGCACACGCCAGCCTGCTGCGCAGATGGCAGAAGCAGCGCTACAATAAGAAATTGCGTCGCCGCATACAGGCCCTCTCTGAAGAAATTGAGCGACACAGTACCTACCTCGCCCGCCAACAATGGGGCCAGCTGTGCAGCGGACTCAACGGACAGCTAGGCAACAAGAAGACGTGGCACCTGTTACGCCACTTACTGGATCCCGACGACTCGAAAACAGCCGCACGGCACAGACTTAAGCGACTTGTCCACCAACACCCCGGATCAGACGAAGATCTACTAATTGAACTGGCGGACAAATACATCAACCAAGCCCATCAACCAGCGACACCGCTACCACCCTATGAAGGTAAACCAAATCCAACTCTTGATGCCGACATCACAGAAGCCGAAGTGTATGCAGCCATTCTAAAGCTTCGCACAACTTCGGCACCAGGTCCAGACGGCGTCTCGAACAAAACAATCCGCAACCTAGACGCAAGGTCAGTAACTGCCCTTACTGAATATTTCAATGACTGCTGGCATGCCGGAAATATACCAGAAGAATGGAAGCACGCGAAAATAGTGTTTATACCAAAGCCCGGAAAAAAGGCAGACTTATCAAATCTTCGCCCCATCTCGTTAACTTCATGCCTTGGCAAACTATTTGAGCACGTGGTCTTGGCTCGGCTAGAAACACTTGCAGAAGAGCAAGACCTTTTCCCTCCAACCATGCTCGGTTTTCGCGCCCACTTATCTACTCAAGACGCCCTCGTACAAATCTACCACGATTTGTTGAAAGACCCCGTACGTGCGGGCACGCGAGCAATGCTAGGCATAGACCTACGCAAGGCGTTCGATAACGTAACACATGAAGCGATAGCCCAGCACTTGGCTTCAACAAACCCTGGGGAACGTATTTACAACTACGTGTGCTCTTTCCTCCAAGGCCGTACTGTGGAACTTTCCCTGATTGACAGCAACGCCACGAAGAGACTTGCCCTATCCAACAAAGGCACGCCACAGGGAGCTGTTCTTTCACCTTTCCTCTTCAACCTTGTAATGAGCCAACTCCCACAGTTACTAGACTGCATACCCAATATCCGACACACCCTATACGCGGACGACGTGACGGTATGGACCACTACTGGCTCCGACGGACAGATCGAGGAGGCACTGCAACGTGCTGTGGACACAGTGGCCGGATACGTCGCGTGTGCAGGTCTCGAATGCTCAGTGGAGAAATCTGAACTCCTCCTTCTTCGTCCTCCTGACTACCGTAAGGTTAAACACCCGCCACTACCAACCATCACTCTCAGAATGGCCGGATCCGAAATACCGATAGTGCAGCACATGCGGGTACTCGGCCTTCACGTACAAGCCGGCAGGGGCAATACCGTCGCACTAGAGAGGCTTGCGGTCACCGTCACTCAGACTGCCCGTCTGTTAGGAAGAATCTCCGCGCGGAAACACGGCATGAAAGAAAAGGAACTTCTCCAGCTGTTAAACGCCTTCGTAACCACAAGAATAACTTATGCCTTACCGTACCTACGACTCCTCCAGGCTGAAAAAGAAAAAGTAGACAGACTTATTCGCACAGTCCACAAGATCGCTTTGGGCCTCTCCCGCACCACATCGACCATGCACCTCCTCAGCCTTGGAATTCACAATACAATAGATGAACTTATCGAGGCTCACCGAACTGCACAAATTGAACGATTGCGTGGTAGTAAAACCGGAAGATGGATACTTCAACGAATCGGAATTCCCTCGTCACCAAGCGGACAAGACTTGATCTCGCTACCGCCTCTCCTCAGACAGCGCTTCATTGTGCAGCCGCTGCCGAAAAACATGCTGGCCGGCATTCATGACGGTAGACGATCAGCCCGCGCCAGAAACCTTCACAATACCTATGGTACGAACACAAAAGTGGCTCACGTCGACGCGGCAAGCTACCCAACCCCCAAACAAGCCTTTGCAATCAACGTCTCGTCGAAACGTACCCCAGTCGATATAGAGCCTACCACGAGGTGCGCCGGCTCCATACGCACACAAGACCCAACCGAGGCCGAAGAAGCTGCCATAGCACTCGCCGCAATGGCCGGTTTTGAAACAATTATCAGTGACTCCAAATCTGCTATCATCCGATTTGCCCGGGGCACTGTTTCCCCAACCACGGCGCGCATCCTCCGTCCTCTGCCCCGAGCGGCACGCAACGCCTCAGGCGACACTACTGCCAGCAGCACCGACGATGACGATCCTCGTTTAATCCAACTCATCTGGGTCCCAGCGCACGCAGGAAACCCGGGCAACGAAGCCGCCCACAGACAAGCTCGAGGACTCGTATGCCGAGCGGTGGGCCAGACTTCGGACCACGATATCGAAGCAACTGAAGCACTCATCACCTTTCACGACATCACACAGTACTACAAGCTATCAAGGCAAACCAGACCACCCCCGCACCCGGAACTAAACAAAGCTCAACAAATCACTTGGCGGCGGCTTCAAACGAACTCATTCCCTTCCCCGTACATATACAGGCACATATACCCTGCCTTATTCACATCTACGTGCACCCTTTGCAAGACCCAGACCGCAACCTTGGATCACATCATCTGGGGATGCAGCAAGGACCCTCCCCCACCAAACCTCCTAGGACAGTCACCTTCAAGTGAGGCCTGGGAGAGAATCCTCACGACCACAAGCCTGGACACCCAGCTCCGGGCCATCAAACGCGCTGACGAGGTGGCGACCAGGCATGGCCTGACAGCCCTCGCCACTTAGGAAACCGTCAGCTGCCTTAATAAAGTTGTTTACTACTACTACTGATGACAAGGTCGTACAGGGGGGTCGTCATACATAGAGCGGTAACCTTCCCGCTGAAGTACGGGGTTTCCACCTCAATCTCTGCTTCAGGAAGCATCTGAACCGTACGGTCAATTAGGCAAACCGGTTTCGTTTTGCCTGTTAACTCACTTTCCGGTACCAAATTTCTTCGCACGATAACAGTGGAGCTGCCCGTATCTCTTAACACCGTAATCTTTTTGTCCGCAACTTTTCCAGGCAGCGTTGGCATTCCCTTCGAAACACCGGTTGGCTATTTTGTCATTACAGCACCCACAATAGGGATTTTCTCCCCATTCTTCAACTCTACAAATCCGATAGTGACGGCATTATCATCGGATTTCGGTGCTGCTAGCACACAGGACACCTGGTGAGTTTGACTCGCTCCGTTTCGACATGCGTCTGCTTTGTGCCCGGTCTGACCACACTTGAAACATTTTACAACCGTGGGGCTCGTGAAGCTAGTTCGGCAGGTTTCAGCACGGCGACCCACTCGGTTGCACAGAAAACATCGCGGAATGCTCTCCCGTGCACGCTTCTTTTCTTCTGGAGCCGATTTCTTCGAATCTTCAGGACACTCCTTCTTGACCCTGGCCAAATTAGTTCCACCTTGCGCTTCTAAGAATTGATCAGCCAATTCGAGCATGTCTTCAAGTGACTAAGCCTTCCTCTCTTTCAAGTACAGCGACAGGCTTGGGTGGCAACTAGTAAGAAATTGTTCTCTAATTAGGAGCTCTCTAAGCTCATCGTACTCCTGCGCTGTCCCTGAAAGTTCAATCCATCTGTCGAAATAATGACACAGTCGGGCGGCATACTGCGTAGCCGTCTCACCATCAGCTGGCTTTCCTGTCCTAAATCTGTCCCGGAATCTTTCCACGGTAAATTTAAATCGCTTCAGCAAAGCAGCTTTCACCTTTGCATAGTTGGCTGCATCGGTCGGCGTCAGCCTACCGTACACCCTGAGCGCTTCTCCACTCAAGCAAGTACTCAAAGCAGTTGCCCATTGATGTTCCGGCCAATTCTGGCTCTTCGCAATTGTCTCAAATTGGTGAAGGTACGCGTCAAGGTCGTCCTTCCTTTCATCAAACGCTACGAGCAGTTTGCTTGGGTTCAAGCGGAAGCCATGATCTTCCCGTTCGCTGCTTTCAACTCTAGCTTGGATGGGAGTTTCACTTCGCTGTAGCAAACGGAGCCGCTCGAGTTCTATCTCGTGCTGTCGCTGCCGTTCCTTTCCTCTCTTTCTTCTTTCGCCCTCTCAGCTGCCAGTCTTTCTCTCTCCAGCTCCAACTTCAATTGCTGCTCTCTTTCTTATCTCAGCTGTCGCTCCTTTGCCTCTCTTTCTTTTGTCGCCATTTCAGCAGCCAGCCTTTCTCTCTCCAACTCTGCTGCTTTTTCTTCCTTGGCCTTCTCAGCTGCCAACCTCTCTCGTTCCAACTCAGCTGCTTTTTCTTCCTTGGCTCTCTCAGCTGCCAACCTCTCTCTCTCCAACTCAGCTTCTTTTTCTGCTTTAGCTCTTTCGACCGCCAACCCCGAACCGCACCACGAAAGCATGGACAATTTAGAAGTGGTCCTTTTTGGCGCGCCAGCGGACGCCGGCTGTGGCCCAAAGAACAAGTCAGAGCCGAGAGTTGATAAACAAAATAGAATTATATTCTCAATAATGGCAGATCAAAAAACAATACACAAGTATGCACACTCCACAATAGTTGAATACAATATGTCACCCACCAAACAACGTACTACACCGTACAATCAGCCACACTCGAAACAACGGACACAGACAACAATACGCACTACAATGCAGTCGCATGCATTGAACAACCAAGACACTTAAATACTAAAGAGATAGAAAAGCTATTCAGTCCAAAGTTCTTGGAACCAAAGTCTAGATGATACTCTTCCGAGAATCACTCACTCGAAGTCCAGAGTTGTTGTCGTTCCCGGGCCCTCGAAGTTTCTCTTCCAGGAAACCTCGCGTCTTCAATTGGCACCTCTCCAAGCTTCAAACTTCTTCGCCGGAAACACGTCGGCTTCTCACACGCAGCCGTTGCCACGCGTCTTCGCTCGATAGCGGTAAACACACACTCTTGCCTGTAGCTCGAGTCATCACCCCTCAGGTGGAAATCCTCTTCTTCTCCTGCTTTGTCTCCTCGGACAAAACCTTCGCCGACTACCCGGCGGAATCCGTACGCGCTCTGGCGCTAACTTCCGTCTTCTCCTGATCTCTCGTCTCGGCTGCTCGATTAAATACCTTCCATGCGAGATTCCAGAAAGTTCTCATCATTTCGTCGGCGCGATGCGCAGCGAAGGCTGGGGGAGAGGTCGAGACGATACGAGGGCCGTCCGCGACGGACGACTCAACCCGGCACACCACGCCCCTTTCCCTCTACAAAATTCGAGTGCTTGCTCGGCCGCCGTTGTGAGGTGAGGAGGTTCGTCAGCGAGCCTACGCTTACGAGAGTTGAGGGTCGCGCGCCTCGGGAAGTCCTTAGATGCTTGTTTTCTCTTTTCTTTTTTTTTGTTGACCTCGCGGCGTCTCTCCCGCGCGTTATCGCAAGAAGTTGGCGGCGCGCCCATTTTGAGCGCTCGTTCTGTGACAACCAGCTTATTCTTTTATACTTATCTTTCCGATTCAGGTCACGAAGTTCAAAAAGGTTGAATATTTCTTTCAAAACGAAACCGAAACACAGCAATAAACGAAGCCGCAAGTACGATTCCCCAACCGCAAGTACGAAGGCCTAGCCTAGCCAGAGCGAGCGGCACCCGAAAAACAGTATCGCAACTCTGCTACCTAAAGGCAGCATATACAGTAACTCTAGCACCACCACGAGGAGAGCGCTCGTAGTTTTTTGACTGGTCTGACGAGGGTCACGGTTGAGCGCACGCCACCGACCACGCCGGCGAAGCAAAACAGCAGATGCTTCTTTGTAGCGTGCAAATATAGTGCAATTGTGTTCCATGGCAATCGCTATCATTGTGTGTTTCAGCGAGATGGGTGACACTCGTGCAGTTTGTGCTCCCACTGCTGCTTACTGCGATATCATGGTGGCAGTTGACGTTGTGTCTCACTTGCTGTCAGCTCTGTTGTTAGCTGCATAGCTCTCACGCGTCGTGTGGCGGTTTTTTGATGTTATAAAACATGCCTCACTACTTTGTCACTGGTTGCCGAAGCGGCTACGACTCAACGAAATATGCGAACTTGGAAAGAACTTGAAAAATGCAGCATTGTTTGGTTGGGCTGTTCAGTCCATGTATCATCATTCACTTGCCAATTATTGCCCTTCGTTATTGTGACAAGAGTGCATTTCTTCACGAGGGATTTCCACCACCGTTTAGAAAGGAAGGAAAAGGTGGCTGTTGCAAACGAAAAGGCACGCCTCCTGCAACTCTGGCTCTTGTTCTTGAACAAAAGTGACTTCCAGTTTGTTTGGTGTAGCGTTCAATGAATTGTGTTCAATAAAACTTTGCTGAACTCATTGTATTTTGCATTTTATAACCCTATAAGGGACACGTACTTATTGTAGTCGTGTGCTATCTTTCCTTGAAAAAGAAACGTTCGGTTCGTATATTTGAGTTATCTGAAACGAACAAGTATTTCTAGGCTTTAAACTTCCAACATCTCCGGCAGCATCAGATGATTGTGGTGTGTGCCTTATTATATAACAATTACTAAGGTTATACGATTACGAGGCACGTCGGGTTGAAGAGCCTTGAAAAATTTGGCCACCTGTGGCTTCTCTAACATGCACCTGAATTCAAGTGCATAGTCCTCCAGCATTTACCCTTAAAGGGGCCCTGACATAAAATTTCAAGATGGAGATGTGCCCATCATTCGATCGCTTGGTATGCATAGGTCTTTTTGGAGAGATTTGAATGGCATCTGTCGCATGGAAGTTATTTTAATTCGATGCCAAGCAGCGTAGAAAAGCTAAGGACAAAGAACGGAAAATAGACTGCCCTGTGACATCGACGCTGATTAGGCTTGTGCGAATACTCCAATGCTTCGAATATTCGAACGAATAGGTGAGTATTCGAAATTGCTTCGATTCGAATTTAAATTATCGAATATTTTCGAAGTATTTGCAACGAACAAATAGATGTACATTAGTTCGTCTGTAAAAATAGTTTCACTGCATTGTAGTAATGCAAAGCCGTGAAAACACCTACTCAGGAGAAATTTGCTTTGCCGCAAAGCCTTTCTTCAGATTTAAAGGGGCCCTGCAACACTTGCTGAGCATGGTCAGAAAACGCTGCCGATCGGTAGTCGAGGCTACCGAGAACACGCGAGGCAAGTATTATAGCACAGCACGCGGCCTGAAATTCACAACGAATTTTCAAAGCTAAAATTGCTCTCTTCCCTCGGCAAATGACACTACAAGCTCAAAAATCACTTGTCACAGCCCAGAAAGAAAATACGGCTCTGGTCACAGTCATTGGTTGATTTGAGCATGGCACGCTCGTCGTTATCGGACCGCCGCGTGAGGCTGCCACTTGTCAACGAATACGTGCAGGATCGCACTGAAAGGCCTCGTATTCGAGGAAAACAAGAGAGAAAAAATGCTCAAGGTCACTAGGCGCTCATGATGTTTTTTTTTTCTTTTCCCGTGCCATCCTTCCCTACTTAGCTTCATGCTTTTTTGACGGGTCGAGAATGGAGAATGCAATTGTAGCATGCGACAAATTTTTGGAACTCGGCTCGTAGTGGACTGATTCTAGAAACTTTGCGGCGGTAAACTTGTGAGGCGACAAGCATGTTTACTGGCTCCATGGATACTTGAAAAAGTGTTGCAGGGCCCCTTTAAAGGAACATGTTACCCTCAAATCAATTATTCATGTTATTAAGCTTGTTAGGATGGTTTATATGATTTAAGTATAATAAATGTAAAACGTTATGTATTTTGCAGGTTATCACTCAGATCTTACCGAAACTACTAATCAAGGTTGTTTCGACTTCCTTTCAACGAAAAAAAAAGGCATTTGCATAGAGCCCCTATTTCAATTCAAAAGAAGTATTGTGCAGGTTAGTTAGGTTATGATAAATATTCCCTTTTTTTCATATGTCATACATACTATTCGAATTCGATTCAAAATTATTCGACGAAAATCACTATTCACTTCGAATTCGCTTCGACCCTGAAATACACTATTCGCTCAACCTTAACGCTGATACATTCCACAAATACCATCCCGAGTGACGATGCCCTAGTAGCGATGAAGAAGTGTACGATCCGAGTGTTTTTAGTGTGGCGCCGACTGGCGCCGAAGCGCCGAAACACACTCGCTCATGCGTCTGATATTCATCGCACCGGTTTGAATGATTTCGTGAAATTATCAAGATAAAAACTACCTTTGAAAGAACAGCGAAAGAAAAGAGCATGACTAAACAGATGCTTGTCGGTCAGCATGTCGGGGAATCATCGTGGGTTGCATGCAGGTGAGTGGCAGTCGTCTAGTTCGAAGTACGGAAAAAGCGCAATGAGAGTGTCTTTTCGTATCACGTATGTGTTACACATCTACATGACCACAAGCTATCAAAAGTGGTACAGCGTATAGTCAGGTATGATCACTAACTAGTAACACGCAGGTATCCTTGAATTTAGTTCATCAGTAGACTTTGCGTCCACGTAAAAGTAGTAATACTGTGTTAACCGCGAGAGGCTGTATAGGTGGCTCCATCTGGAGGCACAGAAAAGAACCTGGCAAGCAGGAAACCTATTCTGAATGAACGTCGCTCTCATTGTGTCGCGCTGTTAGAGTTTAATAGCGTGGACAAGTGTCCGATTCTGCCGTCAGATTTGGCGCTTGCCCTGTAGTGTTGATTTTGAAGTGAAGTGAATGCATGATGTGGAATCGGGACGAAAACTTGCACATTGACGATAGATAGCTCGCGCAGTGAGAGCAATGTAGTTTTGCTAAATTTGTTAAATAAACAATTGCGGATGCGTGTAGTTCTGAATCTTTCTCGCTCTGCAATGATACATTGAGTACTTCACAATTGTGCAATGTCTCGTCGTGTCGACAGGGTAAGCACTAGTTTCAATTCTCAGCCGTGAGCCCATATCATAGGTAATATGTATTTAGGTGATAGGCCTAGAAATATTTCAGGCTTGTTACATTTATTATTAGAGTTAGGTTACACAGTTACTACAGCTAGAACATTTCTTCGCCAGTAATGACCGGTCTGCTGAGTATGCAGCGAACATGTATGCTAAGGGAACAGAGTTATGAGGTGGGTAATTACAGATCGAACAGGCCCAAGTCTTAAAAAGTGAGCTTTAGGCACGCATTGTACATTTTTGTTGTTTGTACATCTTCTTTGTTGCTCTTACAGTACACTATCTATTCCGCTCTGAACGAAATCTTTTTTGCATAGACATATCGATAGAACTTGAGCACTCTCTTGCAAGCAAGCACTCCTGAAATCAAATGGTGGTAGATGATGTGATTCTGTGCAAATACTGGGTCAATAAAGGTCACATTTATTGCACACTTGTTACTCTGTTTACTTTTTCAGTATACTTGTGCTTGAAAGTTCAAGTTGATTTCTCCCTGCTACTTTTAGAGGTTAGGACTTGAAATACATACTACCTTGCAGTGTGACTGTGGATAAGTCAAGACCGTGTATGTTTCAACTACGTGTTGGATGTCTGAGGTTTTTTTTTTTTCATGACGGTAGTGCACAGAATTTCACTTCGTAGTAGTAGACACTATAGCTATGGCAACTAATTCAAACAAAAGCAGATGTGCTCAAAGAAATCGGGGATGTTTCTCTGCTTTAAAAAAAAACAGTACCACACCCAACGAACACAATCTTCCTCATCACGACAGCTTTCACGTGTTTGAGTGCTCATCACCTTTATGATTTATATTTTAGGAGCCCATTGAACATATATGCAAAACTAAATCAATAGAGTGCAGCCTTATGAGTGTTGGTGCATCTTTTTGTAAGCTTGTATAAGCTAAACACAGTTAATTGAGACAAAACAGCTCTGGGTGTAGTTCTTGAACTGTCACAACACACAACTAAATGTAGGAAAGCCTGTTAAAGTCCCTCACTGTGTGGAAGATCATTTGGTAATTCAATTAATAATTTCTGACGATTATCATGCCAACTAAGAAGTGATTACAAGTCGTGCAGTAGTGGGCAAAGTTAGATTGATTCTAGCTTCCAAGGATTAAAAAATGACATTGTAGCCTCGCGGAAGACAAGACTGCTTGTCGAAACATTCGCTCTAACACCTCGTGTTCACAGACTTTTTATATTTTCAACCTTCCATCTATGATTGGTCACTTTAGTTCACCTGCACCAAGGGGAACTGGTTCACAGCTGTGCACGAGAAGTTCAGAACTTGTGCAGCACGAGTTCAGCAGTGCGGCATCACAAGTGAAGGACAAGGTGAAATCTTTATTTCTGTTTGCCTAATTTAATGAGGTGCAAACATCTTGGCAAAACGTGCCGCTTTTGCAGAGGCGGGTATGGCACCTACGTCTGATGCTATGTTGTTTGTTAAGTTCTGCGTGTGGCTGCACCAAACCAGCGCTGTCAGACTAAAAGGTACAGGAAAAACATGAACTATTTTTAGTGCTGTACCTCTCCTGCGCTTTTGAAATGAATGGCGTGGGTTAGAGGATGCCATTGCAGCACCACTGAAAAGAATGGTGAGGTGCAGCACTTTGTAAAATGGATCATGTGGCGCAGGCGAATGGAACAAACCCTTAAGCAGACAAGCGTCTTAGCATTTCACCCCCATCGAAATATGACCACTGTGGCTGCAATAAAACCTTTCTTATTGAGCTCAGCAGTGCCACACAACCTTACTAATAGTGTTACAGTTTCAACGTTATTGAAGGGTAGATTCCATGCCACGGTAGACAGCCAATGCTTGTGGCAAATCTAAAGCACCGTTCCACAATATGCGTGGTAAAACATTCACAAATACAGCATTGCATGGTTGAGGTTCAAGATGACCTGTTGTAGTGGACGTTGAGATGTTGCAACGTGCTCGCAGAGTGGACATTCGGGGGTAGTCATCTTGTCATTGCATGGCAGTCTGGAAAAACAAGTAGCATCACCAGATGTCAATGCATGAAATCAATGCATGAAACTTTTCCAACTAAACAATAAACTCATTTAAATAGTAAACAGCAGTATTTTATACATATATGTAATGGTACCTCATAACACATGTATCACTCGTCGCTGGTTCTTCACAAGGCATGTCATGAAGCAGGTTCCTTGCCCATTGTACACAGCTGCTTCCATGTCGGGTAAGCCAAGAGGCTGTGGCAGAAAAGGAAGTATTTCTGATTTATGTGACGCTCTCTTTCTCACGCTATAGCAAAACCACACCCATTTATGTGATGTTTCTTGAATGTGATTGCGGTAAACTATCACCTCATAGGTTTTTCGCACTAATATGTTGGCTAGCTACGAAGACACATGCGAGGCGACAGTGAGTTATTTGCTTTTTTTCATCGCAACAGCCTGGTTTGTGTTACCTGGTGATACAATTTCAGAATTCACTATTGAGTCAGTGACTCGTTCCAACCTGAAGTCACACCGCAAGTAACACACGTTTTTCCGGTGACAGAGTGACACGTTAAATTTTTTTTTAAATTTAATACTGCAATGCGCTGCCGCCGCGCGAGCCTACGCAGTCATTGGCAAAAAAAACTAATATATTGAAGTGAACCAACTAGCCCAGCAACCTGCCTGAAAAAACTAGAGTTGTTTCTACTCACCGGCCCGTAATTCTCGAGCTTGCAATGGGTGTTCATCCGATGAAAGTTTTAACGGTCGCTTCATTGGTCGGAAGGCGCTTGAATTCCCTTCGCGAAAGCGTTTGAACGAGCCAGAATAAACAGAACGAAAGAGAGTGTGTCGGCCGGCAGTGGCTCGAAACATTTACAGCGAAACGAATTAGTGCAAGACGCATCCGAACGCACCGCGAGCCGTTACCTGCCGTCGCTACCGTTAGCCGCCGTATATTTTGATATGAGGAAAATGATGTCGATAGGCTGCTGTTGACTACGAGTCAGGCGAAGCAAAAAATAATACAAAAGATCTGCGACGCAGCAAATGTTTAGGAATTACTACTTGCTATATAAACAAATTGTTTTTTATGTGTAGCGGTACGCAAAGATGTAGTATTTAATAATTTTAGATTTCAAACTTGGCCCTGACGAGGGCGCCCCTGAAAAAAAGTGCAATAGCGTGAGTGGCGAGAGAGGTTAGTAGATCCACTCTGGGTGTTTGAAGCAAAAACGAGCTGCGGTTGATTATTTCGCCCCCTACAGGTGATCACTTGAACTTGAGAGTTTCTGGGGCCTAGCGCAGCGCTTTGCCCTCTCTCTCTTCATATGGAGGGAAAGCGGTGCCTCGTCAAAAATCCAAGCACTGCAATGGGTACGTGTGTTCAGGGCTTAAGAGCTACGCTGTAAAAGATTTACTCGGAACGTCAGCATGTAGCAGGAACTGCCGTGTGTCTTTTGCACACATTCTAACAGCGAAGCAACTTTAGGGACCACCCTACCCTGTTGTGGTCTCACGCTGACGTCACTCAAATCCCACATTTGGTATACATAAGCCTAACTGGCTGCACGTTGGGAACGCCCGATATCGCAATGTTCATAGACTATAGCGCCGCCTCGCGGAATTCAGGAGTGTCCTCTCAAGAATGATCAGTAAGCAGCAGTTCCCAATGATTCCTTCTTCGGCGGTGCTGGCCGCAGTGTTAACGCATTAGCACGAAATGAGCACAAAGCACTTTGTATGTTTCGTGCATCAGAGAATATACCGGACCCTCCCTTACACTATAAATAAATATGATTCGTTCTTGCGAGACGCCAAGTATTCGTGAAAATACGTGGCAACTCGCGCTTTCGATTATAGCCCGCATACTGCACATATAAACTTCGCTAGATTTTCAGCAGCCACTTTGAATAGCTAAATGTTATTGTCTGACCATTCCAGTTAAAATTCGCCTTGTTTTAAGTGCGTATATCATTCGTCAGTGCTTTTGTGGTGCATGAAACCCATAACATTCATTGTACGCGGAAAACAGCGCAAGTTCGTGATTTGCATTTCTAAACCTTGGCCTACGCTGGGCCGCTTGTTTTTTTTTTTACGTTCGTTGATAGATGTCAGCGCACTGCAAGCGATTCCTTTCTTGCCGGGTATCGGAGCTAAATGAGCTCAACACGCTCCGATAAACGTTGTGAGTGACGCCGTATGGGTGTTGTGCGTGGTGAATGACGCGTTGTTGGTGCTATCGAAGTCGTTTGGCGGAGAGAATCCCTCAGATCACTTTAAGCAGTGATGTTCAAAAAAACTGCTTTGACGTCGAGGATTTTTCACTGGACGTAGATGGTTGTCAACGCGCTGAGAGTGACAGCGGCGATCAAAAATCAGCCGCTAGCTCACAAGCAGAGAGTGGCACCAGACGTTCCGTCGTGCGTTAATGTTTTATCACGCTCGTAAGTAACTTTGATTGTACTTATTGTACAATATCCTTCAGCGAACTCATAATAAAAGCATACTTTTCTTGAGCATGAGTGTAACCCTATTAGATTGGATATTACAAAGCACCGCATGCCACCAACACGCTCGAGCTCGACCAGCGAAGCGAAATAGAGCAAAGAAATATGCAGCTACGACTACAGTACACGCTAATTTCTCCAGCACTTCACCGGTGCCGTCCGAACGACGTTGTTGTTCGACAAATTTTTGCAATTTTGACGTTGCCAAAAGCGTACGCGTGTCGACATTCTTGTTTCAATCGCGCTGATGGAACCTGCAACATCCGAGTGCAGGGAATTGCATACTGTTAGTCTGATCATGGCTGTGACAAAAGCGCTACTTAATGGGAAGTTAAATGCTTGTGTTCCGTTGAAGAAGCAGCTGCATGATGCTTACAGCGCAAGTAATGAGGACGTTAAAGATTTGGTCTTGTGCAGCCGCGACGGCGCGCTACTCGCTAGTGGCCTACTACTGCGGCAAATCCGCCAGAGGGCTCCACACTAGTGTTTTCGGAGTGCCGTTCAGTTCATACGTGAATTGTAGTTTGCGCAGTTTTTTGTACCACGCACAGGATTACGCAGATCATCGTTGATACAAAGTCGATGAGCTGATACCACCACCCTTTGCACTGCGGCAAGAAATGAGGTAGCGAACATTTCGCAGTTCTTATCGGTTGGCAAAGTACTTTGTGCGATATACATGCATTTGACGATGAAGAGTTCATCTGGTGAAAGCGGCATGGGGAGTACGTCCGCGCATCCTATCTTTTCTTATGCGAGTATATGGGTTGATCATCCTTCCGTGGCAATCTTGGATTGCAAGGTGCGCCACCTATAGCCGGTGGGCATTGCGAATACTGTAAGCGCACACTCTCCCGTGAATACCAGCGTTGCCAGAGGGCTAATATGTTTGTCCAAGCACTCGGAGCCAGCAATGTGACAACGAAGCGCCAGCGTCGGAAGTAGCAAAATGCCGGCGTTGGCCCTTAGATATACTACTCTCGAAGCAGCAAACAGCAGCTAACTAGTATAAAAGATACCTTGGAATACAAAACACATAATCACCTAATCACATAATCACAAATCACATAATCACAAGAAAAGAACACGACTGCCAGGCCTTCATAGAACGAGCAGCACAGTCACTGCTGTACATGAAAGAGCGGCTTTTCAGAGCCTTTTCTGAACACTCTTTGGTTAACTGCTACCATGGCCGGGCTAGACTTCATCTACACGCACTTATTTCTTTACGGCCTTCTCAGCCATAGCGAAAACAATGGGCGAGTTTCTGAGTATATTTCGTCACCCGGCCGTCGGTGGTAAGGGCGCTGCGACCCTCACCTTGCATCTCCTGCGCCGCGCACACGGCACAAGAGTGTTGCGCGTTGTGAAACTATGGAATGGGAGCTCTCGACAGAAATGGGGGAGAAGGAATATTCTAGAAGTCGAGGGTAGAGGGAGCATTGTCTCTTGAAACAATTAATATTATCAGACGGCTCACTTTATACTGTAGGTATGCATGTGCTCGTGAGAAATACAGGCTGAAACTTAGAAAACTGCCGAAGAATTGGCTAACGAGGCGTAATCCAGGAGGGATAAAGCTCTGGAAACAATTAAAGAGATAAACAATACTGCACCTGTTCTGCAAGTAGACAGCACCAAATGCCTTTGGCCCATGGACAGCGAGGCAGCAAGCCAAGAGGTTGCTTGCACATATGATGAGCACGCCTTCCCTTTACTACCTATATTCTATTTTTTTTATTTTACGAATACAATTGAAAGGGCTCAAACGTATTAGCTGAGTGATTGTGTATTGTTGTGTGCCATTATAATGAATGAACGACATTTGTGGGGTAAATGCGTTTGCATATGAACTTTGGTGAAATTTTGAAATGTCTGTGCGGGCATACGAGGAAGGAGAGGACGATGACAAGAACATGAGTCAGCGACACAAAACTCGAAATGATCTCGAGCGTAACAGATCTTCACCTTCAAAAAGTCTACTAAGAACTCAAAATAAAAAATACCGGTCCAATAAGGATTTATTTGAGAACCTACCAGATAATAATTTCTTGAAAGTATATAATCTGAATCAAGCAGTTTCTACTGCGGGGGTGGCATCAAAATAGGTCCAGTAATAATTCTGCTGTAGAATTGCCCATCTACTTTGTCAGCAATTATATATTTACAACATATTTCTTCGAAAATTTTTTCAGGCATAAGTGCTATTCAGGAAACCTGACTTGCTGATGGGAAAACTATTTACCTAAAAATTATCGGTTAATCCGGCTGTATCGGCCGAAGAGGTGGTTGTCTGGCTTTCCTAATGTCAACGAAGTTTAGTCACAGAGCCAAGATATCATATAAGTGCATGGATACGAATTGTGAAATTTTGGTGTTAGACATAACACTACCAGACTGCTCCCCTTTTTCTTTTGCAAATGTATACTTTCCGGCAGGAGTTCAGGACACGAGATGCCTTTGTATCATGATAGCTTCATGCAGAAAAGTTATATTACTGTGTGGTGATTTCAATTCACATTATGTGTCTTAAGGCTTCAGATCTGATGTATGTGGAAGACGTTTGTGGGAATGGACGCTTTATAAGAACTTTTCCTGCTTGAACTCACATGCGGCTACATTCATCATCATCACCACCACCATCATCATCATCATCAGTTTGACTACGTCCACTGCAGGACAAAGGCCTCTCCCATGTTCCGCGTGCTACATTAGCTAGAGGTAACTCTAAATTGACTATATATTTAACATTTTCCAGCTGCTCTTTAATGATATCCTCGCGGAATAACTTAGATTTTGCTACAAACAGCGACCACCTTCGCATTAGTTTTTAAGTTAAGTTCTCAAGATTAAGTTTGGGCAGCAAAAGTGACTCATTTGTAAATTATGTTAAATTACAAAAATACTTCAAACCTACGTTGATTTCTCACGAGTAAATGCAGGGAGACCTTAGGGCTTCGAGTCTGTGTGAGTTATTGAAACGGTCATTGAAAAATTAAATGTTTACTATAAACTCAGACACAGCGGTGTTCTTTAGTTCATGGTGGAATGTAGAATGTGTCAGGAGGTTTAGAAAGTGAAAAGTGGCTTGAAAAAAGCTGGTAAATACCTAATTCTCCGGAAATTGGCGTGATTATATCGTGTGATTGTGGTTACGGACACCGGCGGACAACTACGGCACCCCACGTGATCTGTGCTATGATCTGATAACAGCTTTCACTGTAAAAAAACGAAAAGGTAAACACAAGAATATAACAGAAAAAAATGGTGATAAACGCAACACAAAGAAAACAGACAAATCAGTGTGCCATGGTGCATACAGCTTTTACTTGGGGTGAGACCAACTTTGATCATTGTTATAGCGAAAGCTGTAATTAGAACAAAAAAGGGGGTCACGTGCTCCACCAAAGTTGTCCGCCGCTGCCGGTGTCCGTAACCACTGTCACACAAAATAGAAAAAAACCTAATAAATAAAAATACACAGCGGGATCCGAACACAGGTCCCATGTGTACCAGCCCACTATTCCACCGCAGAATGACATCGGTGCTTGAAACTCCTTTGAATACGTGCCTTACGCTGTAACAAAAATTTCTCCGAGGTCGTTGTAAAACGCTTTTCCTCTAGCGTCCCCCCTATTCGGAGCAATTTTTGCTCCGGAGATCTGGAGCAAAATTTTTGCTCCAGCTCGCAGGAGGAATTGCGTGGCGCACCCGGAGTACTTTTTACTGGCATTTTCATCCGGCTGGCCACAGTGATTACGTGGCACCTCCAGAGCATTTTTCGCGGGTTTTCCACTACGGTAGTCCGGAGCTTTCGTGTGGTGCCTTCGGAGTGTTTCACGAATGTAGTTGCTTCGTTATGAACAGAACTTCAATGAAGGGGTTCAGTACTTTTTAAAAGTGTTTACTCCGCTGTTTATTTATTGCATGCTGATTGTTTCACGCATCGGTTAGATGAAAGAAGTCTCAATTCTCATGCAAGAACAGCAGAGTTATAAGCTCTATCAGATGAAATTTAAGAAACCACTTGAGTTCTTATTTGATTTACTCAAAATAAGCTGCCATTTCTGGACGATTACACAGCATTTGGGAAAAGGAGACAACAATAAACAAACTTGCAAAAAGCCACCAGAAACAAAACACAATAAGACAGATCACATGGAATCAACAGCACTTAAGTTTGAAGCTTGTGCTTCTAAATCAAGCGCATATTGCTGCAAAATGATGCACGACAAACGAAGAAAGCGCGGCTACCGGGAACAACTCTTCACCATCCACGAAGGACCATCCGTCAGATAGATTCACCGACGAAGCAAAGGTTGAGTTGATTGCTTTTTGTATAATTTGGCGCTCTAAATATTACGGCGACTTCATTCATTTACCGAAGTTATTATGACGTAAATGTGGCGCAAAAAAGAACGAGTACCAGAAAGTGACCACAAGCGCTCGTTGTGTTCACTTTCTTTATTTCGTGTTTTTTTTCTTTTTGTGCTACATTTACGCCACAATAAATCAGTACCAATTCGCTCAGCTCATCGTTTTGCTTTACCGAAGTTATGTTACCAAAAATAAAAACACGTAGTCCGAACAACGCAGTATTGGAATCCCGCTGACTTTTCACTGACGTCTTGTAAAATTAGCTTATATTGATCAAATGTTTGGTTTATCAACCCAACATTATCCAAGCTAATCACTACCTTACAAAAATAACACAGGTAATTCAAGGAGAGCTCACTCGTCATTTTTTCGCCGCAACAGTTGCCACCGGGTCCCTCGACACTCGCGAGATTACAATGTGTCGTTCGCTGCTAGAAACCATCACACGACCACCGTTCGCACAACTCCCTTCTGTCGAGGATAACCTTTGTTGCTGTTTGTCGCTTGTGATATCCAGAAGCTGTTCAGAACGACTTCCTTTTCTCCAACACGGTGGAACGCTTCACACAATCCGCAATCCTCACTGCATCGTCTCTGTCTGCGCCATGTTGGTTTGTGGGGAACGGCCTCCCGGTGGCGAGGCTGCCGACGTCACTCTTCCAACAGCCAATGAATGCCAATGAGCGATGAGCGGGAGCAATCGGGGAGCATCCATCGTGGCAAAAGCAATGTGTCGGAGCATTTCCGAAGCAACCACGAGAGCATAATCAGGGGATTGGCCCCGTTTTCCTCCGGTTTTCTTCGCCCGGCGCCCTCCGGAGGAAAACGGTAAAAAATGAATGTATATGCTCCGGTACATTCCGGTTTGAGTGACGTCACCAGAACAGAGCGGGAGCATCATCCCCCAATTCCTCCGAGCTGGGCATATTTTTGTTTACAGTGTAGGGAGGCTTGCTGTCGGGAAAGAAATTGCGTTAGTATGAGTAATAAAACGCTTTAGAACAGTAAAGAAACAACCAGGAATCACACAATGTGCATTGCATAATGAGTGGGTTGTCCAATGCTCCAGCCCATTACAAAAGCTCGATCTCTATCACCAATTACGTGTGGCGCATAGCCACTTCAGGCATAATTCTTCAGCGTCTTCAGGCACACTGTAAACCAAATTACACCCATATAGGTGTTTTATAGTGTCTATAACTCACACCCCAAAACCCCACGAAATGTGTTATCAAGCAGGGCTACACCTATATCGTGGGGCGGATTTCCGAATTTACACCCTATGGCACAAACATTTTTTTGGGTGGAAAGACAAATGTACACCCAAGTGGCCTTAAGGGAGTGAGGGTGTAAAAGCGAATGTACCCAAGTAATCTTAAGGGCGTAAGGGTGTAATATTGCTATGACACCCTAACACCCTTAAAAAACAAAAGTACTGTAGGGGTGTAATTGCTCAAACAGCAAAAAGGGTATGGGGGTGTTCATGCTGAATAATGCCCCAACACCCATGCAAAAAATACCATAATTCGAAAGTTACCCCTTCCCAGTAAGCCCCTGTGGAAGCACGTGAAAGCTTACCCTTTAGCTAGACCTTTCATGTGCAGATGTCCTATTGTAGTGGCTCCTGCCACAGTGTGGTAATCCTGGCCTTAGCACAGCTTTTATGGTGCATATATGAAGCACGGCATATAACACGTAATCCTAGCTTAATGCAAAGGCATCACTCAAAATGAGCTGCCACACATAACACAACGTTCACAAAGTCATGCCATTGTGCAAAACGAAATCAAGCTTTATTTTATTAGGCACAGAGAACATACGGGATTTAGAGACAAATTGTACCTTAATCAAAAGCTTTTTTCAATTGTGCCAAGCAGAATGCCATTTGCTACAAAAGAAGACCGGAAATCAGACGTCAATGGTACGGCATGGAGCTCTAACGACCAATGCATACATATCAAAGTACAACAAAACAGCCTTTATTTGGACTTAAAAATGAAGAACTAATTTTAACATGCTTCAATGCAGCACAAAAGCACAGTGCAGTGAAGCATACAAACAGCAGGAAGAGTAGAGCAATGCAGCATGCCTTGTTTCTCCAACATACTGAAATAATATATCAATGCACACTACAATTACCACAATGATGCGCCACAGTTTGTATGTGTTGTGGCATGCCTTATGCATATTATGCAAGGCTAGTGGTATTCTAATGAATGTAATCACAAAACATTCTTAAAATGGCATTTTCGTTTCACAATAACCCTTGTGTGTTCAGACATTCAGAATACTGGGGAAACAATAATACAGGAGTGAAAACAATAGGCAAAATTACAATAGCTCAACAGTGTCACTAGATACTAACCACGCAGAGTAATTGATTTAAAGATGTAAAATATCAAGCGCATCACATAATATGTCCCCCTGAAACAATGCAACATCAAAGAACATAAAAAGGGCACACAAAAGCAGGGTGAAAGAGTAACCACTTAGAGCTAGCAGAGGTGGAGCAGCCAAGCTATCATCTGGAGCAATATTTTGGAGCATCATATCTTGCTTTTCTAGGGAGAAAATCTAAATTTAGAGCAGGTTTCACAGCAAACACAGCATTTTTGAGCTTGAAATTTCAAATTTACAGCATTGATTGATATGTGCAGTTTAACGTCCCCAAACCACCATATGGTTATGAGAAACGTCGTAGTGGAGGGCTCCGGAAATTTTAAACACCTGGGGTTCTTAAACGTGCACCCAAATCTGAGCACACGGGCCTAATGCGTTTCTGCCTCCATCGGAAGTGCAGACACCGCAGCCATGATTCGATCCCACGACCTGGGGGTCAGCAGCCGAGTACCATAGCCCCTAGACCACCGCGGTGGGGCTCCAAATTTACAGTAGTACAACAAATTATACTGAATCACACACACAAAAAAGTATATGTAGAAATTATTTGACATACGCTAATTCATTCAAAATACACGAGAGTGCAGCTATTTCAACAAAAGCACTCTTGAACTGTCCCACAGTGCAAACAATGCTATCCTCCCTATATACGAATGCTCCTGGACTCGAATCTCATCCTTCACTTGTACTAGCTGAGCACAGTGCCACCGCTTGTCTAAAAATGGCGCTGCGTTTCTTGAGAATCACAGCAGATTATCCCTGATATTGAGTGACTTGCTCTGCCTAGAGACTGCGCTGGAATCAATTTTCTCAAGTCAAGGTGAAGCATTTAGTGAAAGGACGTTCTAAAATACGGGTGTAAAACTCGCAGTAGCATTTGGTGAGCTTGTCCAACTGTTTGACAGGCGACCCAGAAATTCCAGATATTCGTAAAGGAGGAGCTCAAGGGAGTGGCGAAAAGAAAAAAAGTGGCATACGATTTTTTTATCGTCGCTTAAGGCTGCAAAAACCTCATAAATCACTCTGAAAGACGGCCAGCACTTATACTAGTACTCGTTATTGAATGGCATCTGCATGGCAGAGTAATATAGGGACAAAAATATTTTGTGTCCTGTAAATCAAAAAGCACTTCTCCGCAGAGCGAAAGCGTATTCTGGCAAAAGCGACTTAAAAAGCGTTATGGACCTCATAGAAAGGGGGGGGGGTAGAACTTTCTTTTAAACCGTTCTACTCTTTTCTTTTGCTGTGAGGTTAGAATATAGTCAATTAAAAGTTATAATTACGGTTGGCACATCTGTATTAGATTGGATGATGATGACCCCGCCTCAATAGTTTAGTCGCCGAAGTACTCAGCTGCATTTTTCATGCAGGCGGAAATGCTGTAGGCCCATTTCCTTAGATTTGGGTGCACAAGAACCCCAGGCGGCCGAAATTTCTGGAGCCCTCCCCTAAAGCGTCTCATAATCAAATGGTGGCTTTAGGACATTAAACTGCACACATCAATCAATTGGATGGTGATGTGCAAACTTAAGTTAAATAATGGATCTTATGTTTCTTGATAAAATTAACAATACTGAGAAATAATTGAGGCTGGTTGGGCATTTCATAATGGATTTGTGCAAAATTAGGAAATTGTATCCAATTGACACTATTGGCACGGCTGCTGTTCTCTTGAACATGCAAATATGAATACGAAAATATCATGTAATATTTTGCTACAGACATTAAACATGTGCTGTGAATAGACATGAATGCCTGAATTGAATAGTCAATTTCACGTCAAAACCACGACCGCACAAAGAAAACACATGAACAGGACGGGTGCTCACTAGCAGCTGTTTGTACCTTATATTCATAATATACTATATATTCATACGTACAACCTTAAAAAGGCGGCGAGCCGGCATGAAGTACTGATTGTGTTCGTGCCCCTAACAGACTAGCAAAATTGCGCCAATGCATCGCTGAAAAGCATGCTGAGCAGCTGAAAGGCTGTAAAAAGAAGCATGTGTGGCCATTCACGAAGTCTGCCACTGAAGTGGTTTACAAAATACCCTTATCGTGCAGAAAGACACATGTTAGCCAGACGACGAGGCGCTGCGTCAATGATCGAGCGAGGGAACACGCCCTTAAGGCAAAGAATAACGACGGTGCCCGTTCAAGAGCACATGTCACTTCATGTGGATTCACACCAAGAGCCATTTTGATGGGCTTTCACAAAAGAAAAGGGGTATCAATTACGTTAGCAAAACTTCACTCATCATGTATGAGCTGGAAGCACGGTATCTAGCGATCATGTGTCCTATAGCGTGATTAGGTAAGGGACGGCCCGAGTAGGTTGCACAAGCGTTGACAAAAAGTGGGTTTATATCAGCCTATTTCCTCAAGAAATCAACAATTGCGAATGAGTGCCCAATCCGTTTATGTGTTTTCTTCGTTTGTGTGGTCGTCACTTTGGCGCAAAATTGACTAATATTTAATGCAAACATGCACCAACTATCCCAACAGCAAGTTCTACCACTAATTGATGCTACTGCTGCACATGTAAATAACAATTGCACGTGCAGTTAGTTCCCTTAGAACTGTGAAAAAAGCGGCACTATACAGTGCCTCAGAGGAGGCACTTTCAGTATATTTTTTGGTAAATAAAGAGCTTAATAAGCATAGGACCTTTTTCTGTGTTCATGACACACTGTTAGGGTGATTTCATGCTAAACGCCCAGCCGTTTTGGCGACCATCTCAAATGCATTCGAAAAATATTGTGCTGATTAACTGTATTGAAAGCAGTGAAACGGTAGGATATTTCGGAGAGAAAAAATGTTTGGTCGCAAGGTTGCCGTCGGAACTTTCCGGGATGTCGTTTGGGTGTGTGTGAAAAAATTTATTTTAAAAGTACGTTCCATACCAAACTTGGTATACATGTTGAGTAAAGGTTCTTGTGTAAGGTGTTTGAAGCTCAGCTATAATATTGCAACTATACTGGCACATATGCTTCTAAGAATTTATCCAAAATGTGCTATGTTTGCAATTTCTTTATTGCAATACTGCAGTTTGTATGAATATCTGTGTAGTGAATACCTACTCCACGCAAGGTATATTTTGAGAAAAAAATATTTGAGACTTATCAAGCTGGTAAACTTTAT
The DNA here is from genome assembly GCF_013339725.1 of Rhipicephalus microplus. Lineage (NCBI taxonomy): Eukaryota > Metazoa > Arthropoda > Arachnida > Ixodida > Ixodidae > Rhipicephalus > Rhipicephalus microplus. Next base: position 60,187,314 of record NC_051173.1, on the reverse strand, counting down.
GGGAAAAAATCATAAATTCTACAAAATCGTAATTTTTGATCATATTCAGATGCGATTTACGCCATGTGGTGGCTTAACTAAAAATTACCTTTATACATAAATTGAAAGCAAATGAACACTTCTTTTCATATACTATCATTGAATTTTTTGTTTTAAGGAAGAAAATATTTTTTTAGCATTCCCATTGGTGCCTATCTTCCCATTTCGTCATACGACAGCTGCCACCTTGAAATTTCCTATTTTCATCAATGGGAAAGTTCAAAACTTATTGTCTTCCTTAAAACAAAAAAATGTGACGATAACAATTGGCACATAAAAATACCTTTTTTTTCCTTTCGATTCAGGTTTGAAGGTCATATTTATTTGGACTACTCCACAGTGCTAATGGGGTCTCAATATAAACAAAAATGACGATTCTGCGAAACTCGTAATTTTTTCTCGTAATGTTTAGCAGCTTAAGAAGTCTTATAATATTATTTCCTCAAAATATACCTTTTGTGTAGTTAGTATTGATTAGTCAGACATTTATAACACATGTTGGCTAAGTTCTTGTAGGCGTAGTAGACGAAGAAAGTGCTTAACAGCGCAAATGACAAGAAAGAAAAGATGAGACGAGAACAGAGCCCTGAACAAACAACCAAAGCTTATTGCAAACCAACTGCAATATACAGAAAACAGAATCTGCGCATAACCACGCATTATAAGCAGAATTGCACATACATGCACCATACGGCCTACCTTATCGACAACCCGTCATATAAGGGGACCCCAGATAACTAATTTCACAGCAGTTAAAAAAAATTGAGGGTGCGCTAAGACAGGAAGGGCCAAGTTCTAGAATATAGAAAGCTTCACTAATCTCGTGCCAATTTTTATATCCCCCGTAATCAAACACTTGTAAAGAATTCGCTGTCAACAAGACTTATTACAATGGTCTACCAAGTGGCTGGGAAGGAAACCTTTTAGAGAGTTAGCGTGCTCCCTCAACCGATCATTCGTGCATCGCCCTGTTTGGCCGATGTCCACAGGTAAATAATATCTTGTAGAGAATAGCTAAAACACATTCAACATGGTGCATAGCGTGTTTCTTAGCGCATGCTTCTTTCTCAGGTCCTTCGCTGTTGACCCTGCGACATAGGCCAGCGAGCTTGTCGCGTGCGCACAACGCAACTCTTACACCTATTTTACAGCGACCTTCTTTAGCTTATGGGAAACTTCGTGTACGTAGGGAATAACAGCCTTGCTAGAATGAGGCTTGTTGAGTTAGCTCTTGCTTTGTGTCTCATCAGGCAATCTTAGTGACGTTAGGAGAGTCTCGGCAATAGAAGTTAGCAGGGGATTAGAAAAGCCTGCTTGTTGAAGGCAGTGAACTTAGAACGAGAAACTGCACTCTATCTGGCGGTGACAAGAGTCAGTTAGAATTGCCTTTAGGCAGGAAAAAGCGATGCTTCGCTTGACTAGCTTAGAATTAGTGGACGTCAAAAGAAGGCTTTTCCTTAAGAAAGGTTCGTACCGCCAATATACATGGTCAACCAAAAAACCATTTCCAAGTCAAGGCATCGTAACTTGTCGTCACGAATCGAACTCCGACTTTAATTCCAGTTGCATCATTTCACGCCAAAAAATTTAAAATATCTCACCGGTGCAGATGTGTGCAATGGCTCAAGTTTAGCACCGGTTCTTTGTGACTTTTTACTCGCGCGGTATGAAAGAAGTCTCATGGCTAACTTTGATCACACGAGTACAGTTAAAGTGTTCGACTACGTTGACGACTTTTTAGTGCTTTACCGCATCGATCAATCTGACCCTCGGCGAACCACCGATGAGATATTTGACGTTTTTGGGTGTGAAATGAAGAAACTAGAAATAACGTCGGAGTTTATTTCTGACGACAAGCTACGATGTCTAGAATTAGAAATGCTTTTTTTTGTTCATCATGTATGTTGGCGGTACGAGTCATTCTCAAGAAAGAACCTCCTTTTTACGTCCGCCCATTCTAAGCTGGTCAAGTGAAGCATCGCTTTTTCCTGCCTAAAGGCAATTTTAACTGGCTCTTGTCACCGCCAGATAGAGTGCAGTTTCTCGCTCCAAGTCCACTGCCTTCAACAAGGAGGCTTTTCTAATCCCGAGCTAACTTCCATTGCCGAGACTCTCCTAACGTCACTAAGAGTGGTTTATAAGAGACACAGCAACAGCTAACTCAACAAGCCTCATTCTAGCAAGGCTGTTATTCCCTACATACACGAAGTTTCCCAAAGGCTAAAGGTGTAAAGTAGGTGGCAAAATAGGTGTAAGAGTTGTGTTCTGCGCACGCGATAAACTCGCTGGGCTATGTCACAGGGTCAACAGCGAAGGACCTAAGAAAGAAGAATGCACTAAGAAACATGCTACGTGCCATCTTGAATGTGTTTTAGCGATTCTCTACAAGATATTTTTTTACTTTTGGGCATGGTTACATTGGCCAAACAGGGCGATGCATGAATGATCGGTTGAGGGAGTACGCTAACTCTCTAAAAGGTTTCCTTCCCAGCCACTTGGCAGACCATTGTAATAAGTCTTGTTGTCAGCCAATTCTCGACAAGTGTTTGATCACGGGGGATATAAAAATCGGTGCGAGCACGAGATTAGTGAAGCTTTCTATATTCAACAACTTGGTGCTTCCTGTGTTAGCGTACCCTCAATTTTTCTAAACTGCTGTGAAGTTAGTTATCTTGGGTCCATTTACATGACCGGTTGTTGATAAGGTAGGCTGTATGGTGCATGTATGTGCGATTCTGCTTATGGTGCGTGGTTATGCGCAGATTCTGTTTTCTATATATTGCAGTTGGTTTGCAATAAACTTTGATAGTTTGTTCAGAGCTCTGTTCTCGTTTCTTCTTTCCCTTCTTGTCCTTTGCGCTGTTAAGCACTTTCTTTGTCTACCATACAGCCCCAACCAGTCGTATCAAGCACATTGTTAGTCTTGGAGGCGTATGTGCCAGTGAAATTGCACTAATATTACTGCGCTTCAAACACTTTACACATGAACTTGTACTTAACATGTAGACAAATTTTGTTATCGAAGCAATGAGCAGTACTTTTAAACTACGTTCCCACAAACCACACTGAAACGATATTCCAGGAAGTTCAGAAGGCAACTACGTGACCGAAAATTTTTTTCTTTTGAAATTATTTTACTGTTTCACTGTTTTCAATGCAGTAAACCATCACAGTTTTTTTTAATACATTTGAGATGGTCGCTAAAATAGCTGAAATGTTTGGCGTGGATTGACCCATTAGTGGATCAACCTTTTAAGCTGGCGACATGTAGGCCATCTCCAGTTTCTCATACAACTGTAACATTATGCATTGTACACAGTTTTCTACACGCACTGCTGTTGATCTGATGGCAAACTGATACTTATATTGAAAATATAAATAGGATATAGGACACATAGCTTGAGATGAAGCCTTTCCCATCAGAGGAATGTTCCTAAAATGTACAAGATATTTGGTGCACCCTATGAGTAGCGTCCACCACTGCTGCGACCCTTTGAGTGAGGTCGTGAGCCCGGAACAGCTGCTTTTAGGTTGTGATGAAGAGTGCACTGCATTGTCAGCATCCAGTCCATCATAGAAGACGTAGTGTGCTTTCCTTTCAACATTCTGCATGTAAGAGATGCACAACATTCAACTAAGCATTTAAAAAATACTGGGAACAATCAGAACCTCATTATGATGTGTCATATAATAAAAAGCTCCAGCTTCTCCACTTTCAGCTTTGCCACTATTCACTTTTACGTTTACAAGCATCTGTGCATATTAGTGTACGAATGCAAGTGCCATGTTTGAGTATGGTTTTTTCACCACCGTGGTGGTGGTGAAAAAGTGCTTCTCTCTTGAATCAAGCACCTACCAAGAAGCTTGAAATATACTGGGAAGCTCAAATTTCAGCGTTTATACCAAGTTTTCTTGCTAAGCTAGAATAACCTAACCAATAGGCCACTACAATGGTTGATACAAAAAATTATATAGACCCATTCAGACAGAAAAGTAGCAATATTTATCATTTACTTTGAAGGATCGTTGTGTAGACATGTACACATCACAGATGTAGAATCTACTGTGTGAAAATAGTGTAAAACGTCGAGCAAGCCCCAATATGGAAGGATCAACAGCACTTACAATATGACAACTGCTGCTGGAAAAACAGCACTGTGTATTTGTGGAAGCTCACCTCTAAATTTCTTCTCCAGTTACATAAATTTGGTGTACTCGATAATTTTACGTCTTTCACAGGTTGCTTATTGGTCAACAAAATGATTACTTTAGGCCACGAGTAAAACTGACTACTCTCAAGAATAAATAAGGCGTGCTAACCCTATTCTTCGAGTGCATGCATAAGCAGCTCATTCGCAGTTGAATTTTTTATTTCATAAAAACAGCCATGCAACAGTTAATGTATCACAAGTAAGTTAAATATATGCTCAATAGGCTCTGAACTGTTGGACCATAAATATGTGTAATTTAAAAAATGCACGACATATTGGAGAAGTAGCTAACAGGAATATATGCATGGAGGGCTTATTAGTTGGATCAGTGTCCTTACATTCGTAAGAATGAAACCTGCACAGACAAAATGCATGAAACAGACAAGAGCTGTTAGTTTCAGATGAAAAACTTCCGGCCAATAAAATAACGCACACAGGAAACGAAGAAGGAGACAGGAAAGAGGCCAGACTACCAACTGTTTATTCACATATGCGTGGCTCAAGTATATATACTCATACGGTCACATGGTGAAGCTAAGTGCTCTTTAAAAAATAACCAAAAATTGCCCAAAGTAATAAACTGACTCATAATCATTCAAAGCTTTCTTCGCTCTACTAATCGCTACAGATTACAAACAAGATTCTAGGAACGTGTTTTCCTTCCTGCGCAGTGTCACGGAGCTATCGCTGCAGCATGCTTCACCACTCTTTGCAATATGAAAAGCTTCCAAAATTTCCCGTGCCAATTTTTCATGGCTTTTGCCTAAAATCTTGATTTCGTTCAGCAGTGGCTTACAATTGCACTGTTTACAATGAAGGGCTAGATTGGAGCCTGTGCCTTTCTCAAGTGATTTGAAATGTTCCCAGGCCCTAAAATTCACACAACGCCCTGTTTGGCCTATGTATAACATCCCGCACGTCAATGGAATTGCATACACCACGCCAACAACACACTTCACAAAAACCTTCCCATGCTTCGCCTCACACTGAAACTTCTTCTTTTTCCCGATGCGTGCACACAAACCACCCAATTTCCTTGGTGCGGAAAATACCACGGACACTCCAAACCTGAACGCCACTTTTTTCAAGCCATGCGCTACACGGTGCGTATAGGGCAACACCTGTGGTATCCTCTGCTCTGGACCTGTCTGTTTGGTTTTCTTTTTTCCTTTCATTTTTTGTAGTAACGTTTCAGCAACAGCTGACAAAACAGAACTGGGAAAGCCAGCGTTTTTTAGTCTCTCTATCTGGGCGGTGAAGCTCGTCTCAAGCATGTGCTCACAAGACTTTGTCAGGGCAGATTCAAGGCAAAGAGAACCGATGGCCCTCTTTACCGTTTTAGAGTGTGAAGAGTTATACGGTAACAGCTCTTTCTTTGCTCTTGGCGAATACATCCAACACACGTTTCCATCACAACATCTAATGTTTATGTCTAAAAATTGGAGGCTATTGTTCAGCGGCACCTCATGCGTAAAACTCAGGCCTTTCCCTAGGTTTTTAAAGTAGCATAATACGCTTTGTACGGTGTTGTCATAAGTCAGATTAAAATCAGCTGCTAAAACTACCAAAAAGTCATCCACGTATCTAAAAATTTGCAGGACAGTGCCTTTGTCAAACGTGGATTCTAAATCCCGGTCAATGGAAGATAAAAAAATATTACACAGCACAGGGGCAACGCAAGATCCAATGCATATCCCTTTCTTTTGAACAAACAAGCCTGAGTCAAAGGAAACAACCGTCGCCCGAAGGTAAAACTCGAGGAGCGACATAAACTTGTCCACACTAATGCCCACAGAATTTTGAAATGCAACAGATCCATTACACTCAATGCACTCTCGGACAGACTTAAACAGCTCTGTATGCGGTACAGAGTAGAACAAATCCTCGACATCAATAGAAAATAAAAAACCTATTTCCTTCTGCTTCTTTTTTAGAAAAGCAATGACATCTGTCGAATTCTTTGTTAAGAATGGGTCCCGCAACTCGAGCCCCCGCAAGTGGTCAAATAAAAAAGAGCTAACTTGTTGTAACCAAGTACCGCGTTCACTGACGATACACCTGAATGGCATGTGTGGCTTGTGTGTCTTCACCACGAAGAATACGTCCAGAGTTCCTTTCTTGCATTTCCTGATGTCACTGGCTAACCTAGGAAGCTGCATCCCGTTGCACATAGCTATCGCTTTAGTCTTCACTCTGCAAGTTTTGCTGCTCACCTGTACAAAGTTCTTCGATAAAGCTTCAGTGGCCTTTTCCTTGTACATTGTCGCAGACATCACCACGAATCCGCCTTCTTTATCTCCTTGTAGTAGTCGAAGGTTGTTCCTTTCAAAGTAGTGAAGACTAAAGCGATAGCTATGTGCAACGGGATGCAGCTTCCTAGGTTAGCCAGTGACATCAGGAAATGCAAGAAAGGAACTCTGGACGTATTCTTCGTGGTGAAGACACACAAGCCACACATGCCATTCAGGTGTATCGTCAGTGAACGCGGTACTTGGTTACAACAAGTTAGCTCTTTTTTATTTGACCACTTGCGGGGGCTCGAGTTGCGGGACCCATTCTTAACAAAGAATTCGACAGATGTCATTGCTTTTCTAAAAAAGAAGCAGAAGGAAATAGGTTTTTTATTTTCTATTGATGTCGAGGATTTGTTCTACTCTGTACCGCATACAGAGCTGTTTAAGTCTGTCCGAGAGTGCATTGAGTGTAATGGATCTGTTGCATTTCAAAATTCTGTGGGCATTAGTGTGGACAAGTTTATGTCGCTCCTCGAGTTTTACCTTCGGGCGACGGTTGTTTCCTTTGACTCAGGCTTGTTTGTTCAAAAGAAAGGGATATGCATTGGATCTTGCGTTGCCCCTGTGCTGTGTAATATTTTTTTATCTTCCATTGACCGGGATTTAGAATCCACGTTTGACAAAGGCACTGTCCTGCAAATTTTTAGATACGTGGATGACTTTTTGGTAGTTTTAGCAGCTGATTTTAATCTGACTTATGACAACACCGTACAAAGCGTATTATGCTACTTTAAAAACCTAGGGAAAGGCCTGAGTTTTACGCATGAGGTGCCGCTGAACAATAGCCTCCAATTTTTAGACATAAACATTAGATGTTGTGATGGAAACGTGTGTTGGATGTATTCGCCAAGAGCAAAGAAAGAGCTGTTACCGTATAACTCTTCACACTCTAAAACGGTAAAGAGGGCCATCGGTTCTCTTTGCCTTGAATCTGCCCTGACAAAGTCTTGTGAGCACATGCTTGAGACGAGCTTCACCGCCCAGATAGAGAGACTAAAAAACGCTGGCTTTCCCAGTTCTGTTTTGTCAGCTGTTGCTGAAACGTTACTACAAAAAATGAAAGGAAAAAAGAAAACCAAACAGACAGGTCCAGAGCAGAGGATACCACAGGTGTTGCCCTATACGCACCGTGTAGCGCATGGCTTGAAAAAAGTGGCGTTCAGGTTTGGAGTGTCCGTGGTATTTTCCGCACCAAGGAAATTGGGTGGTTTGTGTGCACGCATCGGGAAAAAGAAGAAGTTTCAGTGTGAGGCGAAGCATGGGAAGGTTTTTGTGAAGTGTGTTGTTGGCGTGGTGTATGCAATTCCATTGACGTGCGGGATGTTATACATAGGCCAAACAGGGCGTTGTGTGAATTTTAGGGCCTGGGAACATTTCAAATCACTTGAGAAAGGCACAGGCTCCAATCTAGCCCTTCATTGTAAACAGTGCAATTGTAAGCCACTGCTGAACGAAATCAAGATTTTAGGCAAAAGCCATGAAAAATTGGCACGGGAAATTTTGGAAGCTTTTCATATTGCAAAGAGTGGTGAAGCATGCTGCAGCGATAGCTCCGTGACACTGCGCAGGAAGGAAAACACGTTCCTAGAATCTTGTTTGTAATCTGTAGCGATTAGTAGAGCGAAGAAAGCTTTGAATGATTATGAGTCAGTTTATTACTTTGGGCAATTTTTGGTTATTTTTTAAAGAGCACTTAGCTTCACCATGTGACCGTATGAGTATATATACTTGAGCCACGCATATGTGAATAAACAGTTGGTAGTCTGGCCTCTTTCCTGTCTCCTTCTTCGTTTCCTGTGTGCGTTATTTTATTGGCCGGAAGTTTTTCATCTGAAGCAATGCACCAACTAGCCCAACAACGAGTATTATTGAAGAGCTGTTAGGTCTGCCTGCTTTCGTTTACAGCCACCTGTGTCGCCATCCTCATTTTGTTTTTCGCGAGCGTGTTCTTTAGTGGCTAACTATGCCTACACCATTATCATCTGTGCTGCATCAGTCTAACTGAAAGTTTTGTGTGCGTGTTTGTTGGTACACTTTGGCTAAGCTTTCATATGTAACCACATCGCAAAACCCTACACCAAAATATACAGAAATATTCTATTCTACAATATTCTATGTGCCGCAGTACAATTGTGCAAAAATGCGAAAAGATGTGTGCAATTGAGTGTGGCTGTTCAATCCCTTATTAAAGCAGATGAATATTTCTATATCCTGATTATTTACTATAAACTAGTATAAATATAAACAAACCTAGCAAGGCATAAAAAGCGCGAATCACTGATTAAACAAGGTACATATAAATTCTTTGGTTAGCTGCACGATTTTTAACAAAACACGTCACGCCGCTCCAAAGCGCAGGCATCAAAGGGGTACTGATACAAAGTTTAAGTATTTTTCAATTGTTGCTTTAAATAGCGTATTTACTCGCATTAAAAACGCACCCCTATCTTCAGTCATTGAAATCTGGATTTTTTTTTTCTCCCGCGTAATAAACGCGCCCCATTTGTCCACTGCAGTCCCGCTAACTGACAACTGGCACCTCTTTTACCGTTGATCTGCTTCGTTTTTATTATTATTATTATTATTATTATTATGTCATTTCTTTCGCCCACCTCGGCTCGCTCAGCCCCCCCCCCCCCCTTTGTTTTCTCACCCGCTGCCGAATGCCGTAAGGTTTATCTGCGCGGGGCACATCCCCCCGTTTTTTTTAACCATGCCCCAAAGCGAGGTTCACGAACACTGCGACTGTTGAGACATCGCAGCTGATAAGCACACAGCGAGCGAAGGTCACGAAGCTACCGACGCCATGAGACGGTCACTTCCTGCAATTACGAGTATCGCGGGCAAATCGGGAGTTGGCAGGCAGGCACGCACTTCTGCACTTCGTTGTTCGCATACACGAAAGCTTACCTTTTCAGCAATAGCACGAAATCCAAAAGCGTTCTCCATGTAGCTCCCAGCGTACAGTCCGTTGATTGCTTGATCGGAAACACTCTGCTTGCAGCGGGCACAAGCTTCAACGAAAGCCGTTGACAGCGGACACACACTCCGCCGCACCGAAGTTGTTCTGTACTAGCCGACACGCCACAGATTGCAGTGACACGTACTGTATTTACTGTATGCACAAGTTAAACTGTGCAAGCCGTATAAGTACGCGTCCCTGACAAAGCAAGTGAATAGTAAAGTAATAAACCACCATCAGCCTGCAGCAAACACGTACACGACATGTTACCACACCCAATTCAAAGTCTGCCTGTTGACGATGGCGATGCGCAGTTGCCCCGAGACCTCAAAACCGAAACCGAAACCGAAACACACAGCAGTACCGTTTTATGATATAATTTCCAAGCTACGTCAAGCCTCCAAGATATAGTGTAATATTTCATGCTTGACAACATATTTATTTGCTAGCAGAGCTTCAAAGTCTTTTTTTTTTTGCCACTGACGTGTGCAGGTGGCAAATGCGTAGCCTTCGTAATGTACATTTTTTTTTCCCGGGTGAGGCGTTATTGCGGCGTTGTTTCGACATTTCGGAGTCAAAATTTGTTACTTGCGGAACATAGATATAAACAAAAAGTTAGGGAAGGGCGGCAAGGAGGTTGTTCCATATTTGACACATCTCCCACCCTTTTTTATGTTCGTTTGAGGAGATATTATTTAATTCAAAATGGGGCAAATCTAGAACCGAAACAAGCTCAACTAACGCTGCCTTGGCATATACATACTATCAACGTTCTTCTAGAACAGTAATATTTATAAATAATGTTTTAATATTACTCTTTTAGAGGAAACGTGAACGTATGTATGAGCCAATTGAGTGTCATTTGAGCTACTTTCGGGTCAGGATTTGGCCCATTTCGCAAAAAAAAAAAAAAAAAAAAGAAAGCTTGCGATTCGGATCCGCACGTATGCAACTACAGGCAAAAATTTACATACAAATTGCGCCAGGCCCCCTTTTTTCCTCTTTCTGTTCCCTTGCACGCATAAATCCTAGCAACACCCCTGCTGTGCTATTAGCTTCTTTTAAATAACACTCTGCCAATCAGCAAGAACCGGGGGCTTTGCTTTTTTTACCGACAAAGTATGAAGGACGCTTGCTTTTATTTCAAGTCTTAAATTTTGTGTGAGCATACCAATGTGCGATTATCAGTGCATTGTAACGTGACAGTAACAACTGTTAATTACAATGCTGCAATTAGTCAACTACTCTCCATTTTTGTGGCACGGGTACATTGCGCTAGTGTTGTCTACGATCGTTCACGTGTATATTATACGACGCGCAAGCGTGCATTTCAAGTAAATATAAAAAGAGCACTAAGTGCCCACAGAGTGGTGCGACCCATTGGAAGAGTTCACCCGTGCTTAGCGTAGGTGCGCCAAGCTTGTCCTGCGGCGCAGCATGCGTGCACAGCAGCTGCATCAAAGTAAGCTTAGCCTGTTAATTGCAAACATGCCTAGTTCCGTGGCAATGCGAATACTACAAACATTCAATTTGAACTGACCCATGTTTATAGATCTAAATATAACTCACTGAATAAATCAGGGACCCGTGTATTGATGCGAAATACTTCGGTGTGAGGAAATATATGGACCCCCATTGTAAAAAATTGGCCCCATATCTCCATGTTTCTGCAAATGTCGTCAAAAGACGATAGTCTTGCGTTTGGAGAGAGCGAACAGGACATTTATTTGGTGTTCTGCGCAAGAAAGTCGGTGAGTGGTATTCTGTAGGCACTGCGTTTGAGTGCCTCGAGCGTACAGCTAAGGCGAAAAAGAACATCAAATCATGTCGCACGTGAGACATGAGCGCCATCTGGCAGTCTTCCTAGAAAACAAAGCGTGTGGCTTTGATAGTGGTGTGCCCACCCTTCTTAGAGGTGATAAGGTGTAGAACGCAAGGCGACGGGTAGATTCCACCACCTTAGCAAAGCGTTGGAAACACTCCTTGTTCCGTGCAAGCATTGCATGGTCAGCGCAGCGTGATAACTGCTACGGCCCTTAATATTACTAATGTATGCTTTTTCTAGTAAAAGACGCACATGCAGAATATATACGTGTTGTTATGGTGCCACATGCATGCGCAATCATGGCTTTTTAATTGACGATTGCACAAGCATGAACGCTCAATCTAGAGCAACACTGGTGGGCGCTGCGGATGAGGTCGGCCATTTCAAGTACCAGATGCCGTATAGAGTGGACAAACCGACTAATGTACAGACAGACAGACAGACAGACAGGCAGGCAGGCAGGCAGGCAGGCAGACCAAAATTTTTGCGTTGAAGGTCCCCAAAAAAGACTGCACTGCATAAAATATTTGAACAAAATTACAAACAAGTGTGCAGCGGACATTACGCTTCTGCGAAGAATTGCGAAGGATAGCAAAATGAATACCGGCCTACTACGTAAAAAATATCATTATTGATGGTGTAGTGGGTACCCAGCAAGTTTGCTTGTAGCAGTTACCCAAAAAGTGCTTAGAAAAGGCTCTGAAAGGCCACTCTCTCAGCTTTCGCTGTGACTGTGCTGAGCTTTCCGGGCAGACCTGGTGGGTTTTTTTTTTCTTTATTATTAATAATATTGCAGCAACAAACGATTGCCCGTTCGCGCTGTTGTTCTCTGTGCCACTTTTTTTTATTTCTCTCGCAAACACATTTTAGCTTTCTGCTAGGAAAGTTTGTCGTGCTTATACAGGCGACCCATCCTCAGATCTTTCTGGAATTAGCAATGGTATGTGAAACCTGGGCTCGACATTCAAGCTGAGTTTGCATAGTTCGCTTTCATTACCCGCTTTCTCACTGAAATGGTGTATACTGCTGTTGTCCGGTTCCATTGTTTTCGACTCGCATCATCTTACGTTACGCATATTTAGACTTTTATGGGAGCGTAACCACAGGTAGAAGTATACAACGGAATCTTTAATCCATTAGCCTTCTTTCGCCGATATTTACGAAAGTCATGACCGAAGCCAGGAATCTTTGTACGGGGGTGTTTGTGTGTCCAACGGATAACTTCGACAACTAGTGGTCAATGTGAAGGCTTGTAAACACTTTCGTAACACCAGAAAAGTTAAAGCAGCAAAAAAAAACTTCGCGGGGTGTCAGAACCTTTTCAACTTGTCCTTATTACGATCCTGATTTAAGTCATTCATGGTGAACATACACACATACATACATACGCACATACATACATACATACATACATACATACATACATACATACATACATACATACATACATACATACATACATACATACATACATACATACATACATACATACATACATACATACATACATACATACATACATACATACATACATACATACATACATACATACATACATACATACATATCAGGTCGAGCACCCTCACCGGCCTTGCCGCGGTGGTCTAGTGGCTAAGGTACTCGGCTGCTGACCCGCAGGTCGCGGGCTCGAATCCCGGCTGCGGCGGCTGCATTTCCAATGGCGGCGGAAATGTTGTAGGCCCGTGTGCTCAGATTTGGGCACACGTTAAAGAAACCCAGGTGGTCGAAATTTCCGGTGCTCTCCACTACGGCGTCTGTCATAATCATATGGCGGTTTTGGGACGTTAAACCCCACATATCAATCGAGCACCCTCACCGTACAGGAATGAAGCTGTTCGCTTCTGTAGGCCGAAAAGCGCGCAAAAACCTACCGCAATGCCGCGTGCCGCCTTTCGCCACCACCGCGGAGGAGCCCGGGACGAGGCGAGGCGGCGGCGGCCGGTTCATTACGCGCCAGACGGCCGCGGCCGCAGGCCCTGTTTGGGCCGCCGTCAGAAGTGACTCCACCGAGCTCCTATACGAGGGCGTGCGGGTGTGTGTTCAGGCAATTACGGGGCACCGCCACACGGGCCGTGAAGCGAGGAACACCGCCGAATTACAGCATGGTTCACGTAGGAGCCTGATGAGGAGGCTTGGCCGAATAACTTTGTATCCCCCGCGTCACGCTTTCCAAACTCTCTTCTTTCTTTACTTGGTGCCTCAGGATGCTTGCTTTTCTTTTCGCAGCTGTTCAGTGTCGCACTCGGAACGCTTGCACCGACACGTGTAGAAGAGCAGCAAGTGCGAGTCAGGAGGGAGTATAAAAGGAGTGAAGAGGGTGTTCTACTTTGCCCGGAGTGAAACAAGAGGAAGCTGATTGGAAGACAAACACGGAGCCGAGCGGGCGCTCCCCGTAGGTGGAGAACACTGGGCCAAGAGCAAACACAGTCGGCGAGGCCTTAAAGAGGTGCGCTCTTGCTGCTTTCCTGCTGCAAATGACGATGCCCAGACTGACGATGGCGAGTGATCCTCCCCCAGGGCAGCGGCCCATACTGCAGTGGCCCCCCTTACCGTAATTCTCTTGCTGTCGGCACCACCATCCACGCCACCTACTGTATAACTTGAACTCACTAAACGGATGTCCCATTATTGTGCATACACGGTGAGGCTCGCCTAAAGTGGCTGGGTCGCGACTGCGGAGTGATTCACAAACGACAGGGGAAAATCGCTTTCGGGATATGTTTGTTAAGGACTGGAAAACAATATATATACCTTCCACTAATTCGCGTAGATACCTACCTACATTTGACTTCTTCACACGCCTACCGATCGTTACGTTTGACACTGTCAGCGAAGCGGCCGTCCATTGACAAACATTTTTGCGTATTAATGATGGAAAGGCGACAAGGGATAGCGCAGACTAATTCAGGATAGTGCTGACCTTTGCTACTGCAACTTCCTAGCGTCCGAGATTCGGAAAAATGGTAAGGTGAGAAACTTGATTTGGTAGCACAATTTGCTATACCGTTCATATTCGTTTGTGAATTTTATGTATTTATTTACTTATTCAAAAATACCTTACAGGCCTCTGTTGAGACATAGTGAAAAAAAGGTGCATTTCAGTGATGTTCACAAAATACAAATACGCAAACAGCACTCATGAACCAAATGACACTACGCAGTGCCATGAGTTGCTCCTGAGTTTATTTTCACTGCATGGTGCGAATTCATGCTCCCCCTTAGTAGGGTACGAATTACTCTTAATTGTTAAACACTTTTTCCAAACATGGAAAGTAGTTGCGGCAGTACTGGTGAAACAAAATCACAACACTAGCAAAGATATAACATATAATAGGGAAATAATCATAGGAGGTATTATCTATAAAGTAATATAGTCAAGCAAACTTAAGGTTTTGTACAATGAATTGGTTCACACATAACAAAAAAAAAAACGAAATAAGCAACAGTACGGTGTTATAAGATGGTGAATTAAAAGAAACAAGAAACAAAGGTTACATTGACGCAGATGGCTTACTGCGATAAAGGCAGATTTCTTTGCGCTTCTTTGGCCAGTTAACTGGTGAATGCTTCACCGAATGTATTAGTGTTTTCCAGACATGCAATGCTATCTGGCAGGGAGTTCCAACATCAGACAGCATGTGGAAGTGCTGAGCTGTCGAATGCACGTGTTTATGAGTATACGCATGAAAAGCTAAAATCATTATGAAGTCTGTGTAACGTAGAGTATATAGGGTCGTTTCAAACATGCTATTGTTTGAGATGAATGAATAAATTTGTAAAACAATGTCAATGAGGCCATATCATGGCGAGTACTCAAAGGTTGATCGATATGTGGGGTTTTACGTCCCCAAATCACCATAGGATTATGAGAGACGTCATAGTGGAGGGCTCCGAAAAATGTTTACCACCTAAGGTTCTTCAACGTCCACCCAAATCTGAGCACGCAAGCCTACAGCATACTACTCAGAGGTTGCAATGAAAGGTCAAGTTTGATCTGTGTCAGATAGGCTGATGGTTGTAATTGTTAGAAATAAGCGGCCTAAACCCTCTGCTGTGAACTTGTTCTGATATGTCGACCAGGTATTTCTGGTGAGGGAACCAAATAGGGCAGGCGCACTCTAGTTGACGGCGAACAAGAGTGAGGTATGCTGACTTACGAACATTCGGAGGAGCACTTGTTTAATTTCGACGCAGATAATACAAGGAATTGGGAAGCTTTGGCTGAAACGGAAATTATGTGGTCTGACCAAGAAAAATTTGAAGCGAATGTATTTCCTTTAGATACCTATATTTTGTAGCGATTGCAAGAGTGTCTTTAATGATATGGTATGAATACAGTGAATGTGCAGCTTTCCGAGTAAATGGCATTACTTTGCATTTTGACGTATTCAATGCCGTTAGCTATTTACAGAAACACTTATTATTTAGTTCTATTGGTCATGTTTAAGAACACGAGGGTCGTCTGTATTTTCTATTAGATTATTTCCCTAATGGTCCCTTTTATATTTTGATGATTACTGATAATTTTTTTTCGTGTTGGTAGTGTCAACGTACATGTTTTGCGATCGCTTATGTGTGTTTTGTTTGCTTCAATAAAAGTTGTGTGTGCTGCATGCAAAACATTTCTTTCTGTGTGCTACTGCTAGCAGCAAGAATAGCGAGTAGAAGCTCGTCCCGTCTCTCTCGTCTTCGTCCTTGTCTTTCTCATTGGCCCAAAGTTTTCAATACATCTGCAGCGCAAAATGCCAGCAGATCTAACGAGCCACTGATGAAGATGATGAACCATTTTTTCTAGAATCTACGTGCAGTGAATAGCCTAAACCTTCCAATTTCATGAAATATATTGATGCGTGTGACGTGTCTTGCTGGGCTGCTTCCACCTTCTTTTCGTAGAGGGGTTGCTGTCCACAATGTAGATTATCATTTCTCCCCGAAATTGCGTATTACGAGTCGCTCCCCGTTATTATAACATGCACCGAACTATATAAAAATAGGAAGTAATAAAGCTACCGAAAGTTAAAACTGGGAGTTATTTAAAGTGACCCTGCAACACTCTTTAGGTGTGGTTAGAAAACACTGCCGATCGACAGTCAAGGCTCCTGAGGACACGTGAGCTAAACGAATAGCTCGACGTGTGGCCTAGAGTTTACATTTATTTCTCAACCAGCTTGAAATCACTTCCTCTTCTCCAGACAATTGATGTAAGGAACCCAAATAACAGCGCCGTAAATCCAATGTCAACGGTCATTAGTTCGTTCGAGCAATTTGAGCCGCATCGTTACCATGGCCACCACAAGATGCCGCCCCATGCCCACGGTCACGATCACGCTGAAAAAGCTGAGCGTTCAAAAAAAAGAAGAAAAGCGCTCATGACGCGCGCTGACAAATTGTCATAGCTTGCTCTTTCTTGTCACCCCCGTTCCTGCTTAGCTTGCAGAGCGGTCGCTGCTACGAAAAAAAGAGAGTAAAGCGTGCCACAAAGTTCTCTAACTCTGCTCGTACATGGTGAACTCTAAATATGTTTGTGACAGTAGGTTTGCGAATGAATGGACTTTTTAATGAAGCTTTCGATAACTATTTGCTAAAGTGTGGCACTGTTTATTGAAAAAACGGCGTTCTTCATTTTGCCATTTCCCTGGCCCTTGTGAGAAAAAAAAGAAAATTTCTGCCGAATGGTAGCGCAAAATGTGTGCAGGATTCATAAAAAGGAAGCGTGTTGGTTAACAAAAGCCATAGTCTTATTAGTTAACTTCAAAGCTCACAGACGAGAGCAAGCCTGTCTACGAGGAAATCCTGAATGACTTCACTCGGATTCCTTGAATCACTGTAATGCACATTGATTCTCATTAAAGTCACTTGACTCACTTTTGGTTTAGACCTGTCATTTTATTCCCTCCCAGTTCAATCTGCTGTACGTTGATGCAGTTTAAGATCACTTCGAACTAATATCCCTAATTGTTCCGCATGCTTAATTGTGTACTTAAGGTCACGAGAACTTTTGTGCCATTTGTGCTCACGACGCCGCCGGACGTTCAATTTGCCAATCTATGAGCCTTCATAAAGTTTTCCTGATCCGCTGTTTGAGTCGAGGACCAACGTGTTTACGAGGTGGTCGCTTTATACCTCAGTTCACGAGGAATTTAGGAGGTCATTGTTTGAGGACAAGTTCATCGACAGTTAAAAGGAGTACACTGAATATGGCGAACAAACTCTGCGGACGTCCGCAAAGTGTACTTAAGTTAAAAAGGAACATGAACGTGCTGGAGCATCCTGTAAAAACTCTAGCTAGCCTATCACAAGTAGCACGCGATAAGAATTCCCTCCCTAGCCTGGTCAGAGAAAAGCGTCGTGTGGATAATATATCCAAGAACATGCATCCCGAACTAAATCAGGGTCGAAGAGAGAGCAGAGACCGGTCTCTAATACAAGCATTTGGGTGAGGACAAGGAAGCGCTGTTCGTAGGCGCGGCAGAATACGCGTATCTACTTGGCTTTGCAGCGGCAGTCCTCAATACTGACAAACAATTGGCCAGCTCATGCAGTGTCGGCAGCAGACACCCTGAGGTAGCGGAAGAAGTGGCAATAGCCCTAGCTAATGTTTGCCCTATAGCTGATATATCCTATGTGATTCGCAGAGAGTGGTTAGAAATTATGCACAAGGCATAATTTCACGAGAGGCCGCGGCTTTCTTCAATGCCAATGCAAAGTATATAACCTCCGAAGAGATGGAAGAACAACATAGTACATGGTTCCCGGGACACGTCTCCCCACAGCCTCGTGCCCGACCTCAGTGGGCAGATCCATTGCGCAGCGCCAGGTCTCATGTTCCGCGCCCGCTAAGAAAGTTCCTCTTCCGGGGATGGACCTCCCGTGGAGGGCTGCACAGAGAGCGATAGAATGGCCCGATACTGAGACATTGCGAACTTTTATAAAAATCTAGGCATGTTTATCCAACACGAAGCCCCAAACTCGACATATCCGAAGCGCCAGACTGGAGTTAATTGCAAACCCAGACCTTCCGCAACCCCACTCATTTTAGGAGGATATACCCAGATGTCTATCCAAATGTTACTTGCAAATCGTACGCCCGGACTAACGCATCCCTTAGACACATTTTCTGAGAACGTGCAGTTTTAGCGGATGAAAATGCAGTCTCCCCAGATGAGGCTGTGGTGCAGAGGACGGCTGCGTTGCGCAGCTCCAACCTCCAGACTCAACTGTGGGCCATCATGCCAGCACGCGAGGCTGCGAGGAGACAGGGTCTCCGTTCTTCCTAGAGGGCGGCTTAGGCCAAGGCCGCGAATTTGCCGGATTAAGTTGTTACCACCACGAATTTGTCATCTACCCCACTGAAGCGCCATTTTGCAACAAAGGATATCTGCGCCGGATAGTGCGGACAGAAATTATCATCGTCTCGACACGTGCTCTCTTTGTCCTCTGCATGTTTTAGTGTCCAGGAGCATAGGCAAATTTTTTTCGAGGGGTGAAAAGGGGGGGGGGGGAGTGGAGGCTTGACAGGCATTTGGTGATTTTGCGCCCCGCATGCCATGTGAATAAAATTCGGGGTGGGGGAGGGGCGATGGGCTTGGTGCCTTTCCTACCATTCCTCTCTTTCTCTCATTCATCTTCTACTTCACTCCCAAAACACGCGTTAATTTCTCCGGCGTGGCCTGTAACAACTCTGATGGTAAGAGGAGAGAACTAGTACAGAGAATGAAACACACAAAAGAAAAGAAATATATTAAAAACAAAAAAATCTTTGTGAGATCTTCCGGGGGCGCTGAGATTCGAACACATGTACCACTAACCGGAGGCGATCGGACGTCTTAGTCACTTGCCTATCCAGTCACTTTTTTATTCTTTTAGGGGCGAAGCTCCTTAGGGCGTGGGCTGTGCGTCCCCTGTAGCCTGTATGTAGCCACCTCTAGTTTAGTTCTTGCAGTGTTCACTAGATGGCGGTACCGTCCCCTGTATGTAGCCACCTCTAGTTTAGTTCTTGCAGTGTTCACTAGATGGCGGTACCATCTCCTGTATGTAGCCACCTCTCGTTTAGTTCTTGTAGTGTTTACTAGATGGTGGTACTTGTAGCTGATGATGTAAAGATGCAAGATGTTATAAACTAAAAAGCGGTACTTGTAGTTGATGAAAGACGCGAGATCTTATAAAATAGGAATGATGTCACATGTTGATTTGTGTATATACACACACAGCGTTTCTCACGTCTTTACATGATGATCGACTGGGCGAATTACACGGAAGATTCACAGTTTACCGATGAATCCCTCCGGAGCTTCGCCCATTCATCATCATTCACCCCGTGAATATGCCGTAATTTTTTGTGATGGCTATTCAGACACGCTGGGAGAACATAGCCTTGTATGGTAGCCTAAAACGAAACCAAGGTGGTTTAAGAGATAAGTGGGGGAGAGGAGGAGAAATAGGAAGGGGAGAGAGTAAAGCATAACATATTAAAATTTAGAAAGTGGGAAATACAAGATATACAGAAGATATCTATAGGAAGAAGAAAGAAAGAAATGGGGAGAGAGAAAAAATAGACAGAGAAAGCAAGCGAGAAAAAAGATAAAGACAAAAACGGGAAAGAAAGCGACAAAAGTTCGAAGAGTGAGAAGAAAATAGGTCGGAATAAACAGAAACAAAATAACCCACAAATAAACAGAGATGAAAAAAACCAAAGAAGCATAGAAAAAAAGAATATGTAGCAAAAAAACAAGGATGCTTTCTTCAGGCGTGCCACCTCTAGTGCGAAGCTGCTTTAAGTTTCTTCCTAAGAAAGCTTGCTGAAATAAATCCTCTGCTACGGATTTATCAGGATCATTTCTGCGACTGAAATGACGTTTGAATTTGTAGCAATGTCCATACTTTTTGTGTAAAAAAATTACACCATCTCCCTTTAAAGAGAACTGTGAATAGACTGCGAGGCAGCGCTAGGGTCGACTTAAGGTCCCGTTCATCATAGGCTCCTTAGCTTACACTCTTTAAAAAAGGGGGGTAGTAGCACTTGCTTACTTTGGGGTAGTAATGGGTTGTCACATGTTACAACCTTGGTAGTAAGAGCACTTAGTAGTGGTGATGGTGGCAACAGTTACTACCTTTGCCGTTACCAAAAGCTTTAGTAACTGTTACTACCCTAGCCGTTACTAGCTATAGGTAGTAACTTTAGAGATTTTAAGAAAAAAACTACTAACTGACACTACGGTGCTCATTTCATCACATTATTTTCTTATTGTTGATAATGGCTAATTAATGTCTTATTACCACAGCACTTCAGTTATACTTTCGTGTGTCGTGAACTCGAAGAGTACATAGCCATAAAATGTTTGCAACACTACTGTACTAAGTTAGCGACTCGCACAGTATATATAGGTCTTAATTTTAGATGCACATATGGCACAGACGAGCACTTGTGTTTTAGGATGGATTATCACAATGCGAGCCTAGAACGCTATACCATACTACCTGATTATATGTGTTTAAGGACGTAGTACAAAACTTTTAATAAACCGTACTTATAAAATTGAAATGTCATATCAATTTATCATATCAGTGTCACTAAAAGCATTATCTACAGCCACTGAAACAGGGTGCCGAACTCATTACCATAGTCTCAGTGCAAGTGGATATTTGACTGCGCTAATATATTGGCGGTTTGAAGGTAATATTAGTATCTGTGGTTTGATATGGAGAAGTCGCGATGTTATTATAAAACACAAAGCAATGATAGACTTCGAATTAATTTTGACCATGTGGTAATTTTCATCCACCTGTCATGTCAGTTTGTTCTAATTTAGTATGATTGTTGTAATTGCCTATCAGAACGCGTGCAGAACTTTTTTATGGTCTAAAACCTGTACTTCTCCGTTTTGACAATAGGAGGAGGACGCTTACGTAACTCGGTTGCGTAATTTAAAACAAATGTTTTTTTTTGTTTTCCTTGATATCTATTGCATCACGTTTTTGTTTAAAGATGACACGTCGAGAGTATTTCTCGAAAAATAATATAATATGTATTACTTATTATTTTATATGACATAGTTATGGCCGGGTAGCAAGAAAGTTAGTAACGGCTTCGATTACTACCTATATCATTCCAGTTACTAAGTGTTTAGTAACGTAGGTAGTAAACAGGTTGAGAAAGGTTAGAAACGCTCTAATAAAGGCAGTAAAGCGTAGCAGTTACTACCGATTTGCTTGCAGTTACTACCTTCTTACTATCTTTCTTTAAGAGTGTATGTTTAAGTAAAGCACACCATGTCTCACTATAGTTTCTGTTGCTGTTACTCGTCCCGAACTATAGGCTCGCTAAGTGGGTTCATCGCCACGCCATAAGAGAGCACGTGGGTTCATCGGGCCTCTACGGAATCACATTTCCCAACGCCGTTACGTGATTACTGAAAGAGTGTATGGTTTTCCTTGTGTCGTGAGAGGCGCGAGCCATCAGAAGTACTTTGTTTTTTCCGGCAGATGTCCCCACCACTCGCAGTCGGTTGCGCGTTCGGCGAGCGCTCACGAGTGGGGAGTGTTTACATACTTTCTCAAAGGAACGCAAGTTGGTAGAACAAGAGTACAATCCCGTGTGAGGTCCCCACAGTCTTCGAACGTGAGCGAGCATGTTAAAACGACGATTTAGTAAATAAAACTTTCGTTTGGGCGAGTTGGACCATAGCTAAAACAGCTGTGTAACGGAGATGGCTGACAACACACAGAAATGAGACCATACGGTTGGGATGTGCCGGCTTCATACACA
The DNA here is from genome assembly GCF_013339725.1 of Rhipicephalus microplus. Classification (NCBI taxonomy): domain Eukaryota; kingdom Metazoa; phylum Arthropoda; class Arachnida; order Ixodida; family Ixodidae; genus Rhipicephalus; species Rhipicephalus microplus. The sequence continues at coordinate 60,165,197 of NC_051173.1, read as the reverse complement.
TTGAGCTGTTGTTATGCCTATAAAGATAAATTAAAGGCTAAGCGAACAGCCATGAAAAAATGAATCTTTTTTCTTATCAATTGGAAAAGTGACACCAAAAAGCCGACAGATGTTATAAGAAATGAACTGAGTGCAATGTGTTCGTATCCTAAATACACTTTATTGATGCCTTACAGAGAAGAACATAATTATCTAGACTAGCACCGAGTAGTCAACGTTCTTCTAATTGTACATAAAACGCGCTCGACAAATTAAGGCTGGTGCACACCGGCGACTATAGCAGCGGTCGCGTGACCATTTGCGACTGGTCACAAACAAACAATCACAAAGCGACTGCTTTGGCTAGTCGCTTCCTGACCGATTGTTCAGTCGCGCGACTGTCGTCGCAAAACTGCTGGAACTAATCAGCTATGCTCAATTTTTGTTTTTTGTTATTTTATTGCACTGGTCTCCTGCTGCCAGATACGAACGAGGGCGTTCCTACGGGTCTGTGGCACCATGGCCACCAAGGAATCCTTGGCTTGGAGATGGCGGGGCACATCAGCTCGAGCAAAGTGTCGAATTAACGGGGCGGCATTCGCAAGAAGCTAAAAAACACTGTCAAAGTAAAAAGAAAATAAATTGTGCACTATCTTTTCCCCGTATGCAGAATCGTTTTTTGTCTTGAACTTGACTTGTCACCGCCTTCAGCGCGTTCGGAAAGCCTTTGTGCTTCATGCCTTGGCAACGACTTAAGACACCGCGTTCGAGACGCGTTTGTGTTGCATTGGACGCTGTAGCAATTCAAAATAAATTCAAGAGCGTTTCTGAATACGTACGACTCTCGGAAATACTCCTCGTAATCTCAGCGCTGCTCAGGAGGCAGGCGGCTTGCACGGCCGGCCAACTCCCGCGAACAAAGGGATGGTTACACCCATAGAGTTTCCTCATATACAATAGAGGGAACTCCGGCGCTATGGGAGCTGCAACGCACGTTGCTTCAGCGAGCATGGGAATGATGGGTAGTGCACACATTTGTCTAATTTTTGTACTTCTGGCCTGCTTCTGGCTTCTTGTGTGTTCGTGTGGCTTAGAGTTGTTTTTTAACGAAAAAATAAATTTGCAACTGTTCAGCCATTGCGCTTCACCACCTTATTCTTTTAGGCTTACCTTGCAAAATCGGGTCACGAAGTTCGAAAGGGTTGAATCTTCCTTTCAAAACAAAACCGTAACCAGCAATAAACGAAGCCACAAGTACGATTCGCCACCCGCAAGTACGAAGACTAGGCAAATGTGTGTACTACCCATCATTCCCATGGTCGCTGAACGATCGCAGCGCCAGAGTCCCGTATAATTAATTTTAGGAAACTCTATGGTTACACCCACCACTGGCTTTTTTTTTCTTTGGAGGTATCTGTGCTGCCAGCGCTGACACCACGGCACAGCACACCAGCACCACGACAATCTCTTGTTCTTCGCTTCAATCGAACTCCTTGACGCTGTTGGGAGCACTGTATAGAATGGGCGAAAGCAATAAATGTGGCGTGCTCGGTTTGCTCAGCTCACTCAGCTGGCAGCGATCAGCTGATCGGCGCCGGTCTCCAGAGTTCTCGCTGGTAACGAGATCCAGACGTGACTCGCCGGTTTCGCGACTTCCGGTCGCTCGCATGCAGCCTCTGCTGGTGTCAACGTTTTTAGATAGCTTCAGTTGGCAAAGCGCGCGGCATTCCATTGGCGTGGGGCGGCTCACCGCAATCGCCAACCAGGCGGTGGCGCTGCGGTAGCGTTAGGATCGATCTCGGCGCGTCGTCTGCTACTGCTACAACGGGAAAGGCACCGACAGGAGACTACCGCAGTGGTTAACTCTTTTATTCGAGAAGCAGAAGTGAAACTTCGCTCGCATTTAACCTTTACCGAAAAGAGCTTTTTCGTTTTTTTTCACAACATTATAACTAGAAACAAACAGCACGTAAGACATGACAAAAAGAAAAGGCAAACTGTACAGCGCGCTTACCTTCATTCCTGTTCGCGTTGTAGCCGGCGTTTATTTTTGGCCAGTATATGTGCAAATCACCCCAGGATCCCGTAATGCTCAGCGAAATTCTAACCTTACCAGAACACGTGTTACACGGTCAAAATCTGCTGAAAAGCTTAGAAACTCAAGAACCAGCAAGGAAGCCAGAAAAAAATTGTTTTGTAATTTTTATTTGACGTCATGAAACTGAAAGCAGCAGCTGCATTATTTACAGGGACATATTTACAAGGGTTAAGTGGTCAGAGTTGTACTGCGAGCCTTCACATCAGCTTCACTTTCTTTCTAGCAGATACGACTTTTTCTGAAGAGCTGAAGCTTTTACAAGTATCTCTGGCAGCGAAATGCAGTCTTAGCACTATGTAGGAGTGAAGAAGCTCTGCCGTAGTGGTGACCTTGTCAACAGAACATCCCACACTAGTAATGTCGCAGTCCTCAAGAGCGTCGAGGAGGCTCCAAAATGTCTCTGAGCAGAGCCAGTTCTTCTGCAGCTCATCCGAAATTTCGGCTTCGATGCCTGGAAACATACAGAAGAGCTCCCATGATGGCAATTTGAGGCTCCCGTGCTTAAATTCCCTCTCCAAAGTGAGAAATGCCTCCGGGCACTCCGCATTTTCAGACTTGATATTACGTACACAGTCAGAACACCTCTGATGCTTGAGGTAAGAGTGGACAAGATAGCCGCACAAGTAGTAAATAACACAGTCCTGTGCTGCTGGTGTGGAGTACCCATGATCAGGTGCTGTCGGTGTTTCATTCTGTGCAGTAGAAGAGATTTCTGCAACCTTCGCTCAAATAGCCTCCTGGAGTCTTTCGTGGAACGACAGTGTGTCCTTTCTTCCCCTTTTCATGCTGTCTGCAACACTGGCAAGCACAAAAGTCTGCTCATCACTCACGTTCCCAGTGACACAAGTGTTGATTGGTGTATACAGGCTCAGAAGCCTATATAAGTGTGCAAAGCTGATTAGGGTATGGTGATCCTCATCCCCTCCATAACTTCTTGTCACACCAAAAAACCTCTGAAAAAAAGGAAGACGTGTTTTTTTATAAAAGCAATGTGCGCAAACATAAACGTGATAAACAAAAAGAACAAACGGCTTACCTCTAAAGGATCCTGGTTTAGTTTGCCCGTGAGCACATAATGCGCTCTTTTAGAGAGAAGATCTGTTATGAGGTCCCGTACTGATGCAAGCGTAACATGAGGCGACTCCATTGTAACTTGCGATGCAAACATCACTGTCCCATTGGTGATATGGTTTTCCTCGGTCTTATTTACAGCATCAAGGAACTCCTGGATGACCTTCAAAATAAGCCAGTGAGCAAATTAATTTCACAACAATGCAACAGATGTTATGAAGCATTATCTGTACTATTTCACAACAGTGCAACAGATGCTGTAAAGTATTATCGTTACCTCAACTTCCTTTGACGAACTTGTTATTCCAAACTTCGGAAGCTTCACATTCAGGGCATCAAACAGGTTGTTCACCATGAGGGTGAATTGAGCAGTTCCATGGCAGTCTTTCAGGTCAGGCTCCTCTAACCTTTGGTACACTTTTAACCCAATGGCAGTGCTTCGGCTAAAAAGCTGAGAACAACATATATGAAAAATTTGCGGCTTTATTTTTATAAACAAACATTTATGCATATAAACAAGCAGTTGTCAACTATGAAAGGCATCTAAATATGGAAGATAGGGCATTTTTGTTTACCTGTACAGCCAGACTCACGTTCATCTTTCGCAGATTGTCTGGGCTCACGTGCTCTTTTGTCAATTTCGGAACCACCCGAAGCTGCTGTTTCCCATCTACTTCTTGGAGTCTTTGATAGTGGTCAAAGTTTATTTTGTGTTCATCGATCTGCAATTTTTAAAAACAACAGTGAGACAAAGAAAGGTGTTTCATTGCAGAAGCCACTCCTTAATTCAGAGTAGCTCACGCATGAAAAATAAGTAAAAACATTCTAATCTACTTACCATGCCATTCTTGTGGCGCATGAGATGGTTCCTTATGCAATTGATGATGTGCGGTACATCGCACAGGAAGTAGAGCTGCTGATCAGGTACACAAGGATGGTCAACTCTGTGTTTCGGTTCATGAAGCTTGCCTTTGATACCAAAACATGACCACATGGCCTTGTTGGTGCTGGCACCATCACTGATAACAGCGACGACTGTTGCATTGTGCTTGTATAACTGCAAAATGGCTTCCAAAACAAGCCTAGCTAGCACTCTTCCAGGGGCTGCATGTCTCGTAGCAAAACTTGCAATTGGTTGCACCCAGGAGTGAAATAAAGGCACAAACATGAGTACCGAAGTGTGGTCGGCTGTTGTTTCTGAGTCATGACCATCTCCATAATCAACGAAGCCATCAACCTTGTAAGTACTCTTGTTAAATGCGACCATCTCTCGCACCTTCATCTCGTCCAGTACTAGCGTTCCGTAGCATTGTACTCCTGCTTTGTTCTTCATAAAGGCCCCAATACTGTCAAGAGATACCTTGTTGAAGCCGAATTCACATGGCATTCCTATCATCATTTGTCTCAGCCTTGTGGTTGTTGGAAGTGGCATGAGCTTCATTTTTGACATTAGTCTATAAGCTCTTGGGCTTGAAATTCTCAATAGAAGACAAGTCATGAGCCATCCCTGTTCATAACGCCTTCCTCGCGGCGATTTCGCCTTTGCGACTTTCAATGCTGACCTAAAGGCAAGTTGCTGTGCTTGCGGAAGACTTTCCACTGCTTTTTCAACTTTGCTCGCTGAAACTTCAGGCAAACAGCGTCACAGTGTAGACACTTCTCTTCTAGCTCTTTCGCGAAACACAGTGGCCCTGATGGCATTTTTCTTTAGGTTTTGAATTTCACGTTCAGCCTTCCATTTGTGCTTGATTTAGGACGACGCTTCAGTCTATCACCAAAGTTTTTTTTTTGTTCTTTTGCATGGAGGGCACAAGTGCTCACCTGACAGCACCATGCATTTCTTGTTTCGCCATACACCCTGCCTTTTCATGGCTGCCTTTGACGATGAAATACCTGGAAACAGCTCACATTTACACCCAGGGCAAATCTTGAGCGCATCGATGTAGCGAAGAAACATTGTTAAATTTTTCTGGCTTGTTAGCAGGGTCGGAATGTTTCCATCTTTCTCGATGTAGCTGCACGGCGGGACAAGCACACCTCTTGAACTAACTTCAATCACCAAGTCTTGCCGGATAACAACCGCCTTTTCAATGTACACAACGCCCCCAGACTCTTCGAGTTTGTAGAAGATAACTTGGATGGTAGAAGCCCTCGCATTCCACGAATCAAATGTCGGGCTGCCCTCCACAACAGCAAGCCAGGGCGCAGTTCCTAGCGTGATAACATCGGTGCATTCATCAACATCCATACCGTCACATGCGTCAGTTTCGTCGTACAAATATTCATCACTTTGGCAGGAAGAAACTTGGGCGGAAACCACTGACCTCACTTTAGGTGGCTTTCTTGCTGACTTCGGCACCATTGGTTTTGAGAGATGCTTAGGTACGTTCGGAAAAATTCGAGGCACAGCGCGCTCCTTCAGTGTCCATCTGCCTCGCGGTATCGTTACGGTTTGACCGTTCACTGTGTGCTCATAGCAGCTTATGATGTCTACAGGCTCGAAATGAATGTCACAGACGTACGTTTTTGGCGTTACCTTAAAGTTCTTTCGTGGAATCGCGTTTTGCCATGCCTTCAGTAAGTCAGGGTCCTTTGGGGGCTTGAAAAAATGTCGCGGTCTGGGATTTGCAGCTGCCGAAGCATACCCCGAACGACAGCCGGGCGCGCTGCACGTCGGCATGTCGAGAATCCGCGCTGACACTTCACGGTATCCACTGCAAAGAGTTCATACCACTGTAGAACGTGTCCAAGCTGGAAGTACAGGCGTGATGAACGTGCGAGCGCCAGCAACACACCAAAAGCACGTGTATGAAGCAAGCGTCACCGCCACTCACTGCTTCCCAACCGATCTCAACGGAACGCCAGCGCCACCTTTCGCAACGGCGACAAAACGACGCCGCCTCTCGAAGTGAGTTTGCAAACTGAAAGTATCTAAAAACCTTGGCTGGTGTTAACATCAGTCGCCACGGAGGAAGGAAAGGTAAGAGAGGCCCTGACATCACTCGTTGTGAAGCCGGGATGAAGCCGAAAGTCGGCCATATTGACTAGACAAATTCTCCTCGCTTGTTTACATCCGAATGTAAAGCAGAAGGCACGACTCTCTCTCCGGCTCGGAAAGCACGTTGGCTGCGCAGCGCGTGTGTCGTGACGATCCGAAACTAATGGAACGGGGTTCATCACTCTGAGCCAGCGGGACACCTTCAGCGAAATCGCTTCGTCCGAGTAATAACAAAGAGTAACAACTCGCCGACAACGAAGCCACTACGAGAGAACGCGCGCTAGATGCACTGACAACGGCGAGTGCTTTTACGTCGTTAATTCAGCAACTGTACAGACAACACGATCGGTCGTGCGCCTTCTACAACCGTAGAAGGGAATTCCGCCACGCAGCCGACGCAGCGTCCTGTCACTGTGTCCGTGTTCCGCTTGAAACTCACCGGCTTCAGCATTCTGCGACCGTGGTGACTTTGAGCACGGTGCTAGTGACAGTTGAACGCGGTTGCTGTTACGTTGAGATTACATGCAATGCTGGTGGAGAGTGTACCAAGCGGAACAGAAAAGTTGTTTTAATACACACATGCAAGTTGTTACTGTACACACACAACACGAAACTACGTATGTGCACATGGTCATCATGGCGTCTTGCTGGGCTCAACAGCGTCGTCCGTTGTCACAAGCAGGAGCACTGCTCAACCGTCACTGATCTGCAAGGCGTTCGTCGTCATTCAGCTTCATCATGGTGCCCAACGCAATTTCGCTGAACCCTAACTGCTTCATCCGCGTCATTCGCCGCACGACACATGGATATGCACTTGTTCTACGCACTGTTGAAACTCCGTGATGGACAAAGCGATTTGTAAAAGTTGCTAAGAGTAATGTAACTGCCAGGAGAACACTGCGTAACCAATAACGCGGCGCAGAGCACAGGTATTGTTCGCCACGGCTCAGCACGAGACCTGGGGAGGCACACATTCCGCCGCCAGCCGCGGCCGCTCACTGCGAGACCAGCCCCACTGCGCAACACGTAACCATAACAACGCCGCCATTGTGCCTAGTGAATATGGCCGCCATGATGTCATTTCCGCCACTTTTTCACGCCCCGCGCCGGCTGGGCATGCCCTCTCCTACCTTTCCTTCCTCCGTGTCAGTCGCTTTTTGGTCGCCATTAGCGAATGGTCGCGCGACTGCTACTACTCACCGGTGTGCACCAGCTTTTATTATTCTACTGGCATCGTCTCATTTTCACGAGGTTGTGTCTTTCTTTTCGCGTGTTTCGTTCAACGTTTTTTTGCTTTAGCAAAGAAGTGCAGCCGTGTCAGTACGTAGAATTTAGATTAGCTGTGAACTTCCACCTCCTTTCAATGTAATGGACACCTCTAAGGGCCACTCCCTGTCAAAATGCAAAAACAAAAACATAACAGGGAAAGTTTTCAGCTTGAAACTTGCTCCTGATAAAGCACACAAATAAATGTATCATAGAAGTACTTGTTCCTGGGCTAGTTGGTTCGTCATACTGAAGGAACTTCTAATCGCGTAAAAAACACAAGAAGAAAGACACACAAAGAAAGATACACACGAGAGAGAGACACACAAAAAATGTATCCTCAACTTTTGAAAAAAAATTGGCAGCATATCCACGGAGTGAATGATGGAGAGTGGAGCGAAGCATTCATCCGTCCATTCGTTTTATTGTTCCGTCCGTCCATGCGTCCGTCTGTGTGAACGTTGATACGTCCATCCGCCCGTCTGTGCGTGCGTCTGTTCGTGCGTCCGTCCCTGCGTTTGTCCATGCATCAGTCCCTGCGTCCATTCATGCGTCAATCCATGAATCTGTCTGTGTGTCCGTTCGTCCATCTGTTGAACACTCCAAGTACCACCATCTCGCATCTTTTCATCATATATTCCCCATATAGAAGCCCCGCCATCCAGTGGACATTCCAAAAACTAAACGAAAGGTGGCACACGCACACTTTCTTACGGCTTGCACTTCGTGTCTACTTCCCACCTTTAACCACCTCGAGTTCACGGTATATACTAGTTCACTGTATTCATGGCACTGCGGCTCGACGCTCGCTAAACCTTTCTAAAACTAAGGAGGTTACACCCAGCGAGTATAACGTAGCAACCCTTTCTTGTTAGATAGCGCTCAATGTACATGCCATTGGCTGCTAATGTGGATCGCAGCGTGCGCGTTAACTAAAAGCCAAATGCTCCTGTCTCTCATTCTCCCTTAGCAGCCGTTGGCATGGACATTGAGCACTTTTTTTATTGTTCAACAACGCACAGAAGAAATCCCTCACCAGCACCACCTTGGAGGTCAAAATGTTATACTTATTACATGCTACAACGGCTACGAGGGACGAACGGGTGTCGCTATAAGAAGTTTCGCCCCTAAAAAAGTTCGTCAACAGCTTTAAATGGCTATATTAGGCCCCGTGATCAAACTGCCTTGTTAATACGAAATTCTCATGCTCTGCTGCTAGAGGCAAGAATCATGAAGCACACTCAGGGCATGAAGATCTTTTCGGACACTCTCTGAGAACATCGCCAACTATAAAATGCGCTAACCTACTATCATTTTCCTTTTCGATGCTGTTGTCATAATCCGACTGCTTGCTTTGGGTTGCTAAAACAGATTCTGCCCATTGCAAATTGCCATCATCCAATAGTTTATCAAATATTGTTATCAGACGGCTAGCCTTTCCTTTTCTAACATCAGCTGCCTTTGGTAACAAGATTATGACGTCTCCAGTTAGTTTTCACTTTCTAGAAGGCCTTACTACTGCAGAACAACTGGCATGTTTATTGTCATAGAGATTACTAAAATTAAGTAGAAGGGAGACTGGCGCTGCTACTGTTCAGCGAGTATGGGAATGATGGGTAGTACATAGATTTGCCTAATCTTTTTGTTTACGGGTGGCGAATCGCACTTGTGGCTTCGTTTATTGCTCTGTTTCGGTTTTGTTTTGAAGGAAAAAACGAACCATTTAGAACTTCGTGGCGCGATCTGAAACGGTAAGCCTTAAAGAGTAAGGCGCTGATGTCAACCACTAAATATTTGGGATTTTTGTTTCGTGAGAAAACTGCTCCAAGTCACATGAAAACACGCGGAGCCTGAAGTACAACAATTAGACAAATCCGTGTGCTACCCGTCATTTCAGTGCTCGCTGTAGCACCGTGATTTGCAGCTCCCATAGACACAAGCGCTAGAGTTAGTTGTAGTGTATATTTAAGAAACTCCATGTTTGGAGTTTTTCAAAACCGTTCAGGTGAAGAAAACCTGGTCATTGCAACCTAAACAATCCAATGCAACACTGAATACATTTTCATCTTATGCTGACTAAGATTAGTTGTTTGTAAGTACTTGTAACTTCGTGGTTGGAGAGTCACGACGGAACCCTTTAGACGCTTCTTTGAAATTATCAGATATACCGAACTTTTCATCAGCTTCACATAATATTTCGTTGAATCAATTGTTCTGTAGTGCACGTCGAGGAGGTCCCTTTTAACACTGCCTTTCTAAATAGCTGGAAGGCCAAGTTCACGCGCGCACTTTTTCCAATGGATTAAGAAGAGGTTTGATATGGTAATATGATTTGATGATTGATTGATTTGTGGGGTTTAACGTCCCAAAACCACGATATGATTAACTAGAGACGCCTTGGTAGAGTGCTCCGGAAATTACGACCACCTGGGGTGCTTTAACGTGCACTCAAATCTGAGCATACAGGCCTACAACATTTATGCCTCCATCGGAAATGCAGCCACCACAGCCGGGATTCAATCCCGCAAACTGCGGGCCAGCAGCCGAGTACCTTACCTAGTACACCACTGTGGTGGGGCTTATATGGTAATATGTGACATCAGTTGAATAGTCAGTCAATAAGACCTTTTTTTAGGCGTCTTGGAATACGTCTGAATTTTTTGAAGAATGAACAACGTTGAACAATGAGGATGGAACACCAAAACCTTTTTTGTTGATGACTTGTAAGCTCTAACTGCCTTTACAATAGAAAACAAAACAAGCACGCTCTTTTTTTTGATGGCGTCATCACAGAATTCGTCGCATCACACCATGATAGCACTGATGTGTCGATGTAAGGTTACGACACGAACAAGATAAAACCAGCCGAAATACGTGTTACAAAAATCTGGGGGCCTGGTCTGCACTTCTTTGGCAGCTTCGGCTACCAACCACCTGAAAGCAGCAGTGCCCTGATATACCCGCTCATCCTGCACCCAAACTGGCTTCACTGGCGCTTAAGAAAAGGCCGGCCGTGCCTGACACTGGAAAACCTCTCCAGCCTTTATACTTACACGGGCCACAACGCGCAAGCTCGCGAGAGCGTTCTTGCAGCCCTTGGGCCAGCTGCTGCTCTACGCCGTAAGGGTGGTCATGCCACACACCATTCATCTTATTGAACTTCATCATAAGCTGTTTCCCATATAATAAAATGTAAGCTTATCATGCGGTGCAGGTAAGGTAAGCTTTATAATATATCCCAAAGCAGAAAAGAGGACATCTAGTATCGGCACTATCATGCGGTATGCCTCCTTATCGGTTTTGTATTATTCTTCGTGTATATTTGTTCTGGCAAGAAAAAGAGCAGATGGTTTTATATGGTTGTATCAAAGCAATTATGGCTGTTATAAATCAATTCACGAATAAGTTTATCAATAGTGGCATTAGCAGTGGCATTGCTCCCACCACACACACTGAACCTGATTCACAGGCTTTGAGTGGAAATCACGCCCAGATTTTGCTGCTTAATATACACCATTCCAACTTTCCTGCGTGCTGCTTTGGACATCAAGATTACAAGTTTGTCCGCCTTCCTCTGATTACACGAGGTTGGCTAAATACCGAAAAAAGCTAAACAAAGTTCGGCAGACCCTGCGTACCATGTGGGAATCAATGATATGCGAAGCATATAATTGATTCCCACACGGTACGCGGGGTCTGACGAATAAAAAGGTTACTATGTAGCATTTTTAAAATGAACATAACGTTACGGCAAAAGAAAAATGAGAAGTAATGCACAAAATGCATAGGAAGAGAGAGAGAGAAAAAACAAGAAAAAAATGAAGGCTGGAAGTATGCCACCTATAGTATCCGGTGGCATACCGGATACTATAGGTTCCGGTATGCCACCCTGCACTAAGGTTGGGGAATAGGGGGTTGAAAGAGAGAGATATATAAAAATAAATAAGAACGAACACACACACACACGCACACACAAAAAATCACTCCACTCAGAGTCGTTCACGTGTACAGGCGAGTAGTTCGCAAGAAGCTCAGTAGCAATTGCACGGCCTGCTTCTGTGATCATGAGTCTAGACGGTGGCGTAATATACTTCCTCTGACAGTGGCTGGTCATCTAAGTTGTTGAGTGTACTATAGAAAGATATTGTCTTAGTATTTTTTATGCCGGGCAGTCACACAGGACGTGTCGAATTGTCTATTCATCTCGGCAGTGTGCGCAGGCGGCGGTGGTGACCATCCCTATGCGGTATGCATACGCACGGGTAAACGCGACACCCAACCATAGCATGCACAGAACAGTAGCGCCACTTCGTTGGAGTCTTGTTGGATGCCCTACGCTTAATGTAGGCTCAAGAGAGTGTAATTTTCTCTGCATAAAAAGAGGCTCAATTCAATGTGATATCGAGCATTGGCGGGTGAGCACGTGGAGCTTCGTAGCAGCGTCTGTCCTAGAGAGAGGTATTGACAGTTCGTGGTTTTCTATATGAACTGAACGCGCAGTTTGATCGGCCCCTTCATTGTCAATACTTCCACAGTGACTTGAAGACCACTGAAATATAATGTGGTGCCCATTCTTTGTTATGTGGTGTAGCATTTATACCGTATAAAAAACCAACAGTTCGTGCGGGCCATGGCGCAGACTTCGGCAGCAGTTACTGCAGTGCCTCCTTACAGTCCCATAATACCGTCCACCATTGCGTGCTTTGGTCGTTAAAGGGACACTAAAGCCAACTATTAATGCAATGGAATGAAAAAACTTTATTTCAGTCCTGCAGGACGCGCTTAGTGCGTAGCGGGCATCTCCCACGTAGGGACTGACAGGGAGTACCTGGCGACCGCTTCGTGGGCCTGCTGGACGGCCCATTGCTGGTCGGCGTGTAGTGAGATCCTGAGGGACCTCTCTCACTTGCTTGAGGTAGAGTCGGGAGGAGTTGTTCTACACTCCCAGAAAATGTGTGCGAGTGCCGCTGTGTGTCCACATAATGGCCATGTGTCGCTGGGGTATGCATCGGGATAATAAACGTGAAGCGTGGCAAGGTTTGGGTACGTGTGTGTCTGTAATAGGCGTAGGGTTAATGCCTGCGGTCGGTTAAGTTTCAGATGTGGGGGTGGAAAAAGGCGGCATTCCCGGGAAAAGTGCTTTGTTATTTTATTGTACGTAATTGGTGCATCCGGATTGGTATCTAACCCAGCAAGATGGGGTTGCCCTGTTACAGTGCGGTCGGTAAGTGTGCGCGCCAACTATTAGGTCGACGTTGAATGTTCAAATGGTGGTCCAGAAACCTCGTAGTGTTACTTTTGTGCCAGGGAAGGACCTATTTTGATATAAAATCCCGTTTTAGTGCTTCGCATCGTGTTAACGCTCTTCGAATTACCCGCCTCAAGAAGTGGACCGACGGGACCTTCTCACGTCACTGTTGCCGTGCACAACGTTGCCTGGCTTTACTGCGTTACTAGCAGTGGACCGAAAGCAGTGAGAGCCACAGCAAACACAATGGCCATTGATAAATTTCCCGCCAGTGGCTTCGAGATCGCAGACGTTTTTGTTCCCTTTGCGCCCCGCTAGATGGCACTACTTGTCCCAAATAACTTGGTTCGGACTGTCGCGGTGAATGAACGGTTTTTTGAGCGCTCCCTATTGACTGTGCAGATAAGTGGTTTTGCATGTTTTGAGCTTGTCTTTAAAATCTTAAGGCAGCAGTTAAAATCTTTGTAGCACTTATTACATTGTACGGCTTTTTCAGGGGTCAGTCACCAGGTATTTATTAAATTGTGCGCATGTATGTGTGTTTGATTTTTCAATCTTTTTGTTGTTTTTTCCACCCCGTGGGGGAGGTGCACGTACATTGAACACGCAAATTTTTGTAGTAGAGCTTACACTTTCTCTTTTTCGTAGGGCAGGGCTCGAGTTTTGTAATTATCGAGTGAGACAAGTCATAGGGACAATTGGTGTCAGAAAGACATGGTTAAACAAACTGTAAAGTGTTGAGGATGCGGGGTAGGTTTGAAAGTGGACCCGAGTGTAGAAGCGGATAGAGAAGAGGCTGACGCGAAGTGTGGGCAATAGGAGGTTGACAAAAAAATGGAGAAATGATGGTTGCCCACCGTAAACTGCTGATGAGAATCATCGAGCTGGAGACTACGTCGGCGACAGAGCAAGAGAAAACGAGAGCAATGGTAGAAAGGCTGAAGTCCGCCGAGGAAGCACTAGAGAAGCTGAACAAAGGAGTGGCCTACGGAGAGAACAGTAGGGAACCGGCAACAGGAACGGCGGAGAAAAAAGAGCAAGCAAGTTTGGAAAAAACAGGTTCAGCCGGTTCAATTGTCGCAAGGCCCAGCTTCAGTGAACTGCGGTGGGGCTGGGAGGGGACCAAGCAGCTGGCGTCACAGGTGCAAGTAACCCCCAGGTGCAGGACGCTTCAGCTGAAAAGTCACAGCATGTGATAATCGCCGGGGACTCGAATTTAAATCGATGCACAGAAGCAATCAAAGAGAGGGTAAGAGGTGACAAGAAGGTTGTAGTAGGGGCGTTCCCAGGGTGCAAGCTGGAAGCAGTCATGAGGAAAGCGAGCGCAAAACTCAAAACTACAGCTGATAGATGAAACCTCGTGATAATTTCACGCGGTTAACTGATGTCTTAAATGGAGACACAGTAGGACTAGCAACCACACTGGCGAAAGGCGTCGATGACAAACGTGCCACTTCTCGTCAGGTACAGGTAGCGATATGCACAATACCGGAAGGACCTGTGCGTGATAGCAACCTGCAAAGAGCGGTTGTCAACGCAAACCAAAAGATATGGCAGGTGAGTCGAGAGAAAGGCTTTGAGTTGGTAGAAATAAACAGAGAGGTGCATAGGTGGGGTGGTTTTCAACGAGATAGAATTCACTTCGATGGGCGGCTAGGTCATGAGGTGGGTTGGCGACCTGCAGGACTCGCAGTAGCTTTTTGGGGGGGCACGTGGGCCCTACGGTGTGCAGGATAGCCAGTAACCAGGAAAACAACCAGGGGGACTCTTTGACAGGTGGTATAGACAGATACGATTCCTAAGTGGCACCAGTATCTAAGATAGGTAGAGTCCGGGGCAGAAATAGACGTAGCCACCAGCGCCGAGCCAATGCAGACATAGGGTGTATTAACATGCAGGGTTGCATGAACAGACTGAAGTCTTAAAGGATAGAAGAACAGCTAAGGGGGGAGAGGCCGATGGTATACGGTTTTGTAGAAACACATCTTAGGGACATGGAACAACCTCCTAACATTTCGGACTATGCGTGGAAATATTGTAATAGAACAGAAGGCAGCAGAAAATGGGTAGGTGTTGGGGCATTCATTCATAAAATTAAAGACTGGTAAACTGTCAAGCAGGAGTGCAAGGAAGATTTATGGCTAAAATGGAAAGTGGCAGGGCAAACGACACTCCTTGGTTTCGTGTACTTGTGGACGGGAGCAAATGCCAGAGAGGAAAACCGGGCAGTGGTTGAGTGTATATCAAAGGGCATTGAGGAGTTAGGAGGAGAGTGCGAGAAAATTCTAGGGAGCATAGACATGGTAAGCAGCGGGGTGGACCGACAGATGATGTTGAAAGAAAATTGGAAATCTTTCTAAGCTGTAGAAGGAATGCAACCCTTCTGAACAATGAAATGATTAGAATAAAGGGAGCTCAGGAGCTGGTAGAAGTACATAAAAAGGTAGAAAGGCAACTGCGAAATTTAGGAACCATCTAAACTTCCTAAGAAATGAGACGAGCCTAGAGCACAGGTTTATAACTACAGCTGAAGGTGCTAGGCTTGAACGGGACGAATCTATTGAATATATAAGAACGAGGGTGACAGAAACAGTTCAACAAAGAAGTGCTTTATACACCACAGTAGACAAGGATGAATCAAGTGGCACAATGGCTCCATTTTCACAACAAGAGTGGGAAAGGGCAGAGAAGAGGGTTCCTTGTAGTACATCAACAGGCCCAGATGGCAGTCCAATTATGCTGATAAAGACTTGTGGGTCCGAAGTCTAAGCAGGCTTTGAGAGATGCAGTGAGCAAAGTAATAATCAATCGTAAAGTCCCCGATGGATGGAAACTTAGCAGGATGAGCATGATCTGTAAAGGAAAGGGGGACAAAGCTGACATAAACAACTACCGTCCCATAACAGTGATGTGAGTGGTCTACAGGCTGGCGATGCAGATTATAAAGTAAAGACTGCAGGCATGAATTTAGGATGAGGGGGTGCTGGGAGAACTGCAGAATGGGTTTCGGTAACATAGGAGGTTGGAAGCCAATCTGTTCTCACTGACGCAGTGCATCGAAATAGCAGAAAAGGAACACAGTCCCCCGTGGCTTACATTTTTGGATATCAAGGGAGCGTACGATAGCGTGGTTCAAGAGGAATTGTGGGGAATACTGGACAAACTAGGCGTGGAAGATGGAGTCACTAATCTTTTAATGGATATCTATAAAGGTAACAAAGTAGTTATAAAGTGGCAAAAACAGGTATCCAAGCCTTCAGAGGTAAAACGGAGGCTTAGGCAGGGGTGTCCTATGTCACCCTTATTATTTATGATGTACCTACAAGGATTAGAAGCCAAATTAGAGGGAAGTGGACTGGGCTTCAACCTCTTTTTCGTCAAACAAGAAAAACTCATTGAACAGGCACTACCATCATTGATGTACGGAGATGATTTAGTGCTAATGACCGACAACAAGGAAGATTTGCAGAGATTGATGGACATCTGCGGTAATGAGGGAGATAGGTTAGAATTCAGATTCAGTAAGGAAAAATCAGCAGTCATGATTTTTAATGACAATGAAGGTAGTGAGATTAGAATACAGAAGGTCACGCTAGAGATAACAGATAAATACAAATATCTGGGCGTATGGATAAGATGGGGCCGAGTACCCAAGGGAACACGTAATATACGTGACGACTAAAGGTAACAGGAACGCAGCAGTGATGAAAAACAGGGCACTGTGGAATTACAATTGGTATGATGTTGTGAGAGGAATATGGAAAGGGGTCGTGGTTCCTGGTCTGACGTTCGGCAATGCGGTCTTGTTCATGAGATCAGAAGTTCAAGCAAGATTAGAAATTAAGCAACGTGGAATAGGTAGGCTTGCCTTAGGAGCTCATGGGAATACACGAAATCAGGGAGTACAAGGTGATATGGGGTGGACATCAATTGAGGGCAGGGAAGCCAGCAACAAGATAAAATTTGAGAAGCGATTGAGAGAAATGGGGGAGGAGCGTTGGGCTGGAAAGGTATCCAGCTACTTCTACATGAAGGATGTCGATACAAAATGGAGGTAGCGAGCCAAAAAATTGACTGGTAAATACTTACAAAACAGTAGGGGGCCAAACCAAAAAGAATTATCGGTTAAGAAGAAGGTGAAGGAAGCTGAGACCGATATGTGGAGAATTCGCTTGATTAAGAAGTCCGCACTAGAGATTTATTGAACTTTCAAGCAGGAAATTGCCAAGGAATAGATCTATATTATTACTCGGAGTAGTTCTCTACTGTTTGAGGCCAGGACGGGAGTATTGGGAACCAAGACATATCGGGCCAAATACGAAGGGGTAGACACGGTATGCAGTGCGTGTGGAGAGGAAGAGGAAAGTGCCGAATATTGATAATGTTATGTAACGGGCTTCACCCTATAGTTCAGGATGATGGCCCAGAGTTTTTCAAAGCACTGGGGTTTAGGGACAGGGAGGGCAAAATAGACTTTAAGCGGGTAGAAATAACTAGGAGGATGTTATCTGATTGATGGCTAAAGTCAAGGCCCGGGTGAAAATTAAACCCTTCACTGCAAAGTACATATCCTCAACATCACTATTTAAAGGAAAAGAAATCTATTTTTTGGTCCATTCAGTATTACGGCTTGATGGCACTAGCCACTGCCCGATCTAAAGTGTACAGCCATATCCATTCATCCATCCATCCATCCATCCATCCATCCATCCATCCATCCATCCATCCATCCATCCATCCATCCATCCATCCATCCATCCATCCATCCATCCATCCATCCATCCATCCATCCATCCATCCATCCATCCATCCATCTACGCAAAAATTGAAGTTTTTAACCGCTCGCGCCAGTTCACATAGAAACGTACGGCGGTTCTTTTTTCCATGAGTCAAAAAGAAACGAACAAGCAGCATCTTATTGCCTCTCTTGATGCATGGAATATTCTTTATTTAGTGCAGTTAGATCAAATACTAGTGACTAATTGTAGGCGGTCAGTCGGATGTCATCGAGATTATTTTGTAAATGTCCTAATGCGGCGCTTGTGTTCTTGTGAACTTACCCTAATTTAACGGCAAGTAGGGCACTGTTGTTCATAATATTGTCGTTTTAGATGTTGTCATACATTGCGCTTTTACTTTGACGTAAATTGTTATGGGACCTAAGTGTCCCTTTATTCAAACGCAGCGCTGTGCCGCCGTTGATGTTGTTGCATGAGCTGTTCTGAATTTGGTGGTTGTGGCTTGCATTGGAATAATGACCGCCACTGTTGAGCTGTTTGGCAAGACGGAGCCTTTGCTGTAGGCGTGTGTACGTTCTCGGTACGTATCGTACTGTACACGTAAGACGAACTACTTATGGCACGTATTGACCAATCTCGTTTTTTCTGTACGCCTGGTAATCACAGGTTGATGACTCGCTATTTCAGGTGTCACACATGTCCCGTTTATTAGGGAGGCGATCGCCGGGCTAACTCTAAGAGCCGAAGTATCAGCCCTCCGAACCGCACCACGAAAGCGTGGACAATTTAGAAGTGGTCCTTTTTGGCGTGCCAGCGGACGCCGGCTGTGGCCCAAAGAACTAGTCAGAGCCGAGAGTTGATAAACAAACAAATTATATTCTCAATAATGGCAGATCGAAAACAATACACAAAAATGCACACTCCACAATAGTTGCATACAATATGTCACCAATCAAACCAATCAATCAACGTACTACACAATACAATCGGCACACTTGAAACAGCTGACACAGACAACAATACGCACTACAATGCAGTCGCATGCATTGAACAACCAAGACACTTAAGGACTAAAGAGATAGAAAACCTATTCAGTCCAAAGTCCTTGGAACAAAAGTCTGAATGATACTCTTCCGAGAATAACTCACTCGAAGTCCAGCGTTGTTGTCGTTCCGTAGTTCTCGAAGTTTCTCTTCCAGGAAACCTCGCGTCCTCAAATGGCCACTCTCCAAGCTTCAAACTTCTTCGCCGGAAATCCGTCGGCTTCACACACGCAGCTGTTGCCCGCGTCTTCGCTCGATAGCGGTAAACCCACGCTCTTGCCTGTAGCTCGAGCCGTCCCTACGGACCAAAAACTTCGCCGACTACACGGCGGACTCTCTACGCACTCTGGCGCTCACTTCCGTCTCCTCCTGTTCTGTCACTACGGGCAGAACCTTCGCCGACTACACGGCGGAACTCCTACGCGCTCTGGCGCTAACTTCCGTCTCCTCCTGATTTCTCATCTCGGCTGCTCGGTTAAATACCTTGCGCGCGACTTTCCAGATGTTTCTCGTCATTTCGTCGGCGCGATACGCAGCGAAGGCTGGGGAGAGGCACGAGACGGTTCGACTGCCCTCTCCGGAGGATGATTCACTCGGTCTGACCCCGCCTCCTTCGTTCTAGAAAAATCGCGGCCTTGCTGGGCCGCCGATGTGGGGTGAGGAGGATCGTCTGCGAAGCCGTGCTTCTGCGGGGAGAGCGCGCGCCCGGGGGCCCTGGATGTTTGCTTTCTTTTTTTTTCTTTTTACCTCGCGGCGTTTCTGCCGCCCGTGGTCGCAAGGATTTGGCGGCGCGCTCTTGTTTAGCGCTCGTTCTGTGACACTGCCCCCCACTTTAAGAATATTATCTCATAATATTCAAAACCACACAAACGAGCGCGAACAGTCACCACACATTCTCACAGACTGTAACATCATCAGTCGCTCATAACACTTCACATTCACAATAGATCACTTAATACAATTGTACATTGTAATTCAATTACACAACACATGAAAACACAACCACAAGCGCATGAGTACAACACTCCACCACACATTCCCAATATACAAATGTACAAGGTTCTCTCACTACAACAATGGTACAATACTATACATCACATCACAGCACAACACTTCGACACTTGTGACACAGGATACCACAACATTAACACAACATAGGGCACTCAACACTGCCAAACACATTCTGCTTTGGCCTCAGCACTTATCCTACGTACTTTGAGCGGCGCTTGCGCCCTTTCTTGCGGTGCTCGCTCGATCTCTTCTTGTGTTTCCACGTTCGGCGAGCCCTTTCCAACGACGATATCTGAGGCGTCGTCTCAGCCATCGCTGTCACTTCCGACCCTGCTAACGGGTCATGACGTTCGACGGGTCCTGTCTGTTTATTTACCAGCTTGATCATGTCTCTACATTTTGCCCGGCTGGCCAACTCCGTCTCCTTTACACTGTCGGTCGGTTGAGGTCGTGCCGACGTAAGTCCGGTTGCTCGGCCCGTGAACTTATCCGACACGATCGTCTTCTCCTTCGCTGTCTCTTGCGCCGCAGCTTCACCTTGGGCTCTAGCGAGATCCGTCACGGGATGCTCCTCCACTGTATCTCGCGGTCACTGGGTTGGCGAGGGCTCTATCTTCGGGTCTTCTCCCAAACATTCTGGATCACTTGGCCCTCGCGCCCCGTCGATGTTTCTGATGACAAGGTCATACAGGGGGGTCGTCATGCATAAAGCAGTAACCTTCCCGCTGAAGTACGGGGTTTCAACCTCAATTTCTGCTTCGGGAAGCATCCGGACCGTACGGTCAATTAGGCAAACCGGTTTCGTTCTGCCTGTCAACTCTCTTTCCCGTACCAAATTTCTCCTCACGATAACCGTGGAGCTACCGGTGTCTCTTAGAACCGTAATTTTCTTGCCTGCAATCTTTCCAGGAAGCGTTGGCATTCCCTTCGTAACACCGGTTGGCTGTTTTGACATTACAGCCCCCACAATAGGAATTTTCTCCCCATTCTTCAACTCTACGAATCCATCAGTGACAGCATTATTATCAGATTTCGGTGCTGCTTGCACACAGGATACCTGGTGAGTTTGACTCACTCGGTTCCGACATGCATCTGCTTTGTGCCCAGTCTGACCACACTTGAAACATTTTACAACCGCAGGGCTCGTAAAGATCGTTCGACAGTTTTTCGCGCGATGACCCACTCGGTTGCACAGAAAACATCGCGGAATGTTCTCTGGTGCACGCTTCTTTTCTTCGGGAGCCATTTTCTTCGAATCGTCGGGACACTCCTTCTTCACCTTGGCCAAATTAGTGCCACCTTGCGCTTCCAAGAATTGATCAGCCAATTCAAGCATTCCTTCCAGTGACTCAGCCTTCCTCTCTTTCAAGTACAGCGACAGGCTTGGGTGGCAACTAGTAAGAAATTGCTCTCTAATTAGGAGCTCTCTAAGTTCATCGTACTCCTGCGCTGTCCCTGAAAGTTCAATCCATCTGTCGAAATAATGGCAAAGTCGGGCGGCATACTGCGTAGCCGTCTCACCATCAGCTGGCTTTCCTGTCCGAAATCTGTCCCGGAATCCTTCTACAGTAAATCTAAATCGCTTCAGCAAAGCAGCTTTCACCTTTGCATAGTTGGCTGCATCGGTCGGCGTCAGCCTACCGTACACACTGAGCGCTTCACCACTCAAGCAAGTACTCAAAGCAGTTGCCCATTGATGTTCTGGCCAATTCTGGCTCTTCGCAATCGTCTCGAATCGGTGAAGGTACGCGTCAAGGTCGTCCTTCCTTTCATCAAACGCCACGAGCAGCTTGCTTGGGTTCAAGCGGAAGCCATGATCTTCCCGTTCACTGCTTTCAACTCTAGGTTGGACGGGAGTTTCACTTCGCTGTTGCAAACGGAGTCGCTCGAGTTCTATCTCGTGCTGTCGCTGCCGTTCCCTTTCCTCTCTTTCTTCTTTCGCCCTCTCAGCTGCCAGTCTTTCTCTCTCCAGCTCCAACTTCAATTGCTGCTCTCTTTCTTCTCTCGCCCTTTCGGCTGCCAACTTTTCTCTCTCCAACTCCAACTTCAATTGCTGCTCTCTTTCTTCTTTCAGCTGTCGCTCCTTTGCCTCTCTTTCTTCTTTCGCCCTTTCAGCTGCCAACCTCTCTCGCTCCAACTCAGCTGCTTTTTCTTCCTTGGCCCTCTCTGCTGCCAACCTCTCTCTCTCCAACTCAGCTTCTTTTTCCGCTTTGGCTCTTTCGACCGCCAACCTCTCTCGTTCCAACTCAGCCGCTTTTTCTTCCTTGGCTTTCTCAGCTGCCAACCTATCTCTCTCCACCGCCTCTTTCTCCTTCTGGCTTACCCACTTCCGTAGTTCGGCGCCAGAAAGACCCATCTTCTCACCAAGAGCTACTAACTTTTCGAGATCCATTGTGTCTCGCAAATAAAACCTTGCCGCGTGCAAAAAGTATCTGCCTAAATCAGTCTATCGGAACACTCCCCTGCACTCGTTAACGAGAACACTGAACAACACACAAAATCGTTCCGATAGCACTATCAACAACTCGAGGCTCTTTCCCACTACTTTGGACACACTGTGCACCAAAAGGTCCTGTATCGCGGACGCCAGATTAATTGTCACACATGTCCCGTTTATTAGGGAGGCGATCGCCGGGCTAACTCTAAGAGCCGAAGTATCGGCCCTCCGAACCGCACCACGAAAGCGTGGACAATTTAGAAGTGGTCCTTTTTGGCGCGCCAGCGGACGCCGGCTGTGGCCCAAAGAACAAGTCAGAGCCGAGAGTTGATAAACAAACAAATTATATTCTCAATAATGGCAGATCGAAAACAGTACACAAAAATGCACACTCCACAATAGTTGCATACAATATGTCACCAATCAAACCAATCAATCAACGTACTACACAATACAATCGGCCACACTTGAAACAACTGACACAGACAACAATACGCACTACAATGCAGTCGCATGCATTGAACAACCAAGACACTTAAGGACTAAAGAGATAGAAAACCTATTCAGTCCAAAGTCCTTGGAACAAAAGTCTGAATGATACTCTTCCGAGAATCACTCACTCGAAGTCCAGTGTTGTTGTCGTTCCGTAGTTCTCGAAGTTTCTCTTCCAGGAAACCTCGCGTCCTCAAATGGCCACTCTCCAAGCTTCAAACTTCTTCGCCGGAAATCCATCGGCTTCACACACGCAGCTGTTGCCCGCGTCTTCGCTCGATAGCGGTAAACCCACGCTCTTGCCTGTAGCTCGAGCCGTCCCTACGGACCAAAAACTTCGCCGACTACACGGCGGACTCTCTACGCACTCTGGCGCTCACTTCCGTCTCCTCCTGTTCTGTCACTACAGGCAGAACCTTCGCCGACTACACGGCGGAATTCCTACGCGCTCCGGCGCTAACTTTCTGTCTTCTCCTGATTTCTGGTCTCGGCTGCTCGGTTAAATACCTTGCGCGCGACTTTCCAGATGTTTCTCGTCATTTCGTCGGCGCGATACGCAGCGAAGGCTGGGGAGAGGCACGAGACGGTTCGACTGCCCTCTCCGGAGGATGATTCACTTGGTCTGACCCCGCCTCCTTCGTTCTAGAAAAATCGCGGCCTTGCTGGGCCGCCGATGTGGGGTGAGGAGGATCGTCTGCGAAGCCGTGCTTCTGCAGGGAGAGCGCGCGCCCGGGGGCCCTGGATGTTTGCTTTCTTTTTTTTTCTTTTTACCTCGCGGCGTTTCTGCCGCCCGTTGTCGCAAGGATTTGGCGGCGCGCTCTTGTTTAGCGCTCGTTCTGTGACATCAGGTATCATGGAGAAATCGAAGGTCTCACCGTGGGCGGGAAGACAGTTTGTAGATAGTCTCTATGTGCAATTACTGTTCTACAAAAGGAAGTATGGGGCCTGTCCGCCGGTGGAGAGGCTAGGTGGGGGTGGGGAGTCCGGGCAACAGGCCTTGCGTGTGTTCTCAGAGCTTCAATTTCAAGGTGAGTCTGCACGAATCGGTGTTTGGCGAAAGCAATTGTTGCCGCTGTTGAAGCACCCTGAAGCAGGCCTTTAGAGAGATTCGGAGCGCCTGTGCCTGAACACTTTGTACCATGTGTTGACTTGTTTTGCTTGAAAACCAAGAAACATCACCTTGTAAAGTCGTAGAATAGCACTGTGCTGCATTCCCCAAGTCTCTCGAGCGAAAAACTTGAACAGGTAGCGTATTCCCGTCAATCGCTTTTTCAGGCATGATATGTGAGGGCTTCTTAATAAGTCTATGTCGATTATGACACCCAAGAATTTATGAGATCGACAGTGCGGTATATTTTGACCATTAATTATTGACACACTAAACTTTATCCTTGGGTTCACTCGTGAATGCCAGAAGAGTGCACTTTCCGGAGGAAATTTCAAGGCCTTGATTGCTGAGGTATAAAACCGTTGCAGTAGCAGCTCTCTGAGTTCTCACTCGTAACTGCAGGCGAGTTACTGCAGATGTCCAGATGCACGTGTGCATCTGCGTATGTTGATAGACAAATATTGTTTGGTAGGTGCGTATAGAGAGCGATCAGTGTTAGATTCAATGGTATATGGGGTCAAGTACATCACCCTGAGGGACGCCACAACAACTGAAATCTGCAGAGATTGTCCAGCCTCCATACTCACAAGAAGGGATCGCATGTGGAGATAGCAGCATATCCACCTAAATATTCGGCCACCCTCTCCAAGCTTTTCTAGTGCGGCAAAGACGGCTTCACGAGTAACGTTATCATAGGCTCCTTTAAAGTCGAGGAACAGAGATGCGCAAAGATGCTAACGGCTTTCCTCGTGCTCAACGTATGTTATTAAGCCGACGACATTATCAATCGATGATCGTCTACGTCGAAAGCCGGACATGGCATTTGGATAGATCTCATTTTACTGCAAGCCACTCCAGAAGGCCCAAGATCATTCTCTCCATCACTTAATTTACTACCACAACTAGCCGTTCCGATCGGGCGATAGGAGGAGAGTTCCAATTGTTGCAATGGTGACTGTGTTTAGAAAAAATTGCTTAACGATTTTAGGTACTAAATACTCTACTATGAGAGAGCATAAAGCCGTCCCGCATTGGAGCTGGACCATCACAAGAGCTAGCTTTTCGGACAGTGCACTCTAGCCAAGAGTCATTATACAGGGTGCCCCAGGAAACTTTCGCCAGAGTTTAAAAATATGCCAACACACGCAATTACGACGGCACCAAATGCACGTTGCTCGCCATTGCCTGAAGTTAGACTATGTTGTGTTCTGAGATATTTTTAATTAAATCTGTTTATTTAGCTAACTTTTGAAGAAACGAAGATGGATAAAAAATTTCAATGAGAAAGTTGTTGATTGGTTTGCGAAACGTCAGAGTAGAAAGTTTTGAACTTTACATCTGTTAGGTATTATTATTTTTCTGCTAATTACAAATGCCTGCAAAATACAAAAAGTACCACGTGACAAACCCGCTTACGCGCGAGTGCGCACAATTATTATTCTAGTGCTTCCTAACCTTCCGCGTACGAACTACCATAGCATTTGCCCCATTGTACTGTCTCGACAGAGCCGCAACGATGGTGGTGGCTTTACGATGAGCATGTTTTGCTATCGGCTACAAAAACGATAACCGCTGTGACTGCTTATCACTGTCATGAACCGGTGCGAGGGAAGCGTATCGTTCGTGCGCATAACGTGAAGGAGCACTACAATCATCGCGCGCACTGATGCGTGAGTGTGTTTGTGTCGTGGTATCTTTTTTGTATTTCACGGGCATTCCTAATTAGCAGAAAGCACTAATCGTTAACAGATATAAAAGACAAAACTGTCTATTCGGGCGTTTTGCGAGCCGACCTTCAACTTTCTCATTGAAAGTTTTCATCCATCGTCGTTCCTTCAAAAGTTGGTTAATTAAAGAGATATTATAAAACAATACTTTAAAACAAAAATAGTCTGATCATATCCAGGCAACGGTAAGCAAAATGCATTTGGTGGCGTGGTAATTCCGTGTGTCGGCTTATTTTTGTAATCTGGCTAAATTTACCTGGGGCACCCTGTATACCTGAAGCAAAGAGAATTGGGGACGTTGCAAAGTAAATGAATGAAAGGGCAATGAAAAGATAACTTGCCGCTGCGAGGTTGTTATGGAAGTTATTGTTATGGGATGTTA
Organism: Rhipicephalus microplus; assembly: GCF_013339725.1. Classification (NCBI taxonomy): domain Eukaryota; kingdom Metazoa; phylum Arthropoda; class Arachnida; order Ixodida; family Ixodidae; genus Rhipicephalus; species Rhipicephalus microplus. Next base: position 60,139,598 of record NC_051173.1, on the reverse strand, counting down.
TTAGAAGTAATAGTAATACCCTATACGTTCCCTTGCGTTATTTTCTATTCTCATTATTATTGTGCCTGAAAAAGGAAACGAGCCCTTAACTTTACACTTTCCTTCATTCCATAGCGAGGGTCTCGTTTTGGAAGACTGGATGCCTTGAAGCGAGCGATTATTGGTGAGTTGCCATCTCGTAATAAGATTACCCTCAACGTGACGCCAAACAGGCAAGAAAAGTGTTCCACACTTGCCGCCATGGCATCAGGCGACGCTGACTGACGCTCTCACGTTTAATACACTTACATAATACACATAAAGTGGACGGGGAGATGACCACCGTGATAGCTCAGTTGGTAGAGCATCGGACGCATTAAGCTTGTTTCACATGCCGCGATTGCAGCGGAAAAAATCGTTTCGTTCACTCCAATCGCTCTGTTCGCAACCGTCACTAATGGCGGTTTTGTTTCGCATGGACCACGAACGGTCCGTGATTTTCGCTCTGCGACTGGAGCGGCGAGTTCTTGCCACCACTCATTGTGACAGACACCAATGTAACGTAATAATATGTGCATTATGATATCATGAAGTTACCGTGAACGGTAACGAAAGGCCCGCTTGTTTTGTCATTTACGAACACTTCCAGTCTGAATTCATTTTAAAATGCACAGCATCGGCCATTACCAAAACAAACACGTCGACTCTATTTCGACGGCTTGGCCGGACCAACCCTATTTCGACGGATCCCGACAAAAATCGCTCCCACCGCTGCGATCAGAGCGAAAATTTCCAACATGTAGAAGCTCGCCGCGGACCGCTGCGGCGGGAGCGAACTGCCTTTTGTTTTTTCGCTGCGAGCGGATTCGCAGCCCAAAAATCGCTACTTTTTGTGTCACGTGAAACGGCCTTTATTCGAAGGTCGCATGTTCGGCCCTGCCCATGGCAAGTTATCTTTTCGTCCACTTTTCTGTTTTCAAATTTACATTACAATGCTCTATAATTACATTTTCTGTACTTTCCCTGGTGTTATTGTTATGTAAATTTAGAAAGAGGGTATAAAGAAAGAATAAAATGAGAATATCAAATCAGTCCAAAACCAAGCGGAAGAAAGAATAATAGAGAAAAATTATGAAGGGCTACTGCCTTTACTTCACCTTTCTTTACCTTAACGGATGGTTTCAGCAGGTTCTTTTGGTATATGTTTGTGTACGTTTTGGTGGGACTGCATTGAACTTGTGGATTGGATAGGACTATGTGTATTTTTCTATCCCTGGAAACGCAGTAGGTTCACATGAGTGTTTAGCGTTGGAGCTCTACTGTCCAGATGCATTAGAAAGCGTGTTTCTGTGAGAAAGAGCATGTGACCATACATGTGCGCTCATTGCCGGTAGAACCTTGAAGAACACATTCATTTATGTCGGATTACCACGAAGGCCAGTTTGTCTATACACAGAGGATACGTTGAAGGAGGTGACCAGCACAAAACTAAAAGGGAACTCCTTACACGCTAAGTTCATGGCAATGGCACTAAGGCCTACGCAATCCAATGTAGCCGCAGTGGGCTCCATGGACCACGTTTCGCCGGGAGGAGCTGTTCTCCGTGTCGGACACCCCGCGGCATGATCCCCCCAGAAAGCAGCAGGCCTCAAGCGAGGGAGAAGGGGATCGAAGGGAGGCAGGCGTTTACACTAATTGCTTTACCGGTAATTGGGCCCGTGTTTGTCAACAAATAGCGCGGCACTCTCCGTTTACCCAATCACTTTGGTCAGCGCGCCCGAGCACCGGGCAGTGGCGGTGCCTCATCAGGCTGATTCAATTACGCCCGCCCGGATTTGTAATTTAAATGACGCGCGCTCGGGGCAACACCACCCTTGTTTCACCACTCCCCGCCTTCTTCGTGCTCTCGTCCAGCCGACGCCGGGCGAGGCAGTTTTCCATCTCTCGCTTTGTTTCTGCGTGTTATCCCTGTTTTCGGCCCCGTTTTCTTTTCTCCACATTACACACCACACAAAGCGCTAAAAGGCGGTGCGATGGTTATTTGCAGGCAAGCTTTGATTGTTTCCTATCTTCGATTATTGTCTCTTTTTCTATTTTTCATATAGTGGGAAATCTTGTTTGGAGGTAAAAGTCACAGGGCAGTGTAGAATAATTGGAGAGGGCTAGATGTTTTCCGCTTGTTTTTTTTGTTTCACAATTTACCGTTTACCACGCGTCCATTCCGACTAATTGTGGATTTAGCACTGCAATGAGAATTAATGTCCCCAAACTGTAGCCCCACACGGCTACTGTAAAAATAAACGCCACGAGGAGCAGCAGCGGACAACAAGGCGCAATGATCATGCTACCTTGGGTCTTTAGGAAAGGGTGTGCCAACGTTTACCATGAAAAACACAGAGGTTTTTTTTTTAATGAGGAGCATTTTTTACTCGCACCACGTTGCGGATCTGGCGTCGGTGGCACCGTTCACACCCCCACTACGCGTGCTCGAGTCTCACATCTCGTGCCACATGCTCGCGTCTCGTCCCATGCAGCTGTCACTCCCCTCACTCATTGTCGTCTCGCAAGGCTTACGCAGGCAGCGTGCTAGTGAAAAAAAAAAAAACAACTGCTCGCGCTGCACAACCGTTCACCGGCCGTCCACTGAATCGTGCGTTCGGTATTTAATCAAGGACGTCTTTACTTGGCTTTCGCTTGAATTGATGCTTCGCTTGACTCGAATAGATGCGATGGAAGAAACAGTACCATCAACTATATAGTGACTAGAATATATTCTAGGTATTCTACATTCAACCAATAATGAGGCACGAACCAACATCAGCGTCGCACCACTCGTTGAAGGCAACGCTTCTCCAGCATTCAATAAACAAGAGTAAGCATTCTCAAACTATAAACAAATACGCAACATTCATGCGATGCCCCCCCCCCCCGACCTCTTCGACGCATTTCTTTCGAGTTCCCCCAGCAGGAAGATGCGGGTTCCCTTTTTTTGTGTGTGGCCTTTATCATTTCAGTGCTGTTTGTGCGCGTTTGCGTGTTCTCGTATACATAATCCTGGTCTTTCGGAAATAAATCGTCATTTGGAGTATAGCGCTGGTGTTTGTGTCTGTTTAGAAAAAATTTATTGCCACAAACGTCAATAACACTCAACAGAACATTTCCGTCTTAGACATACTCTAACGATGATGACAAGACAGACGTCATTTACATGAACATGGATATGAGATGACGTTGAAAAAACATGTACATTCGATGATTCACACAAACACAACCACAAAATACTTCAAGGTAAACAAGAGACAAATAAAACATAAATATGTTCATTTTGCATATTTACATGTTGGCATGCCATTTCTGCCGGCACATCGACAGATCAGCCTACCAATACCAGGCCGGCCGAAAGACAAGTTTCACTCGTCCGTCATAGACCGACACAAAAGGGCAAGACCAGTGCCGAAGAAATTCCTCTTCACCGAGGAAGAAGAGCTCCTCCGACAAAACAGACAGCAGCTCCGAGTACAATCGTTCTAGGATCGGGTAGAGCGCGCGGCGGCGGCGGCCCGCTGCAACCGCCTCGCAGCGGTTGCGCCAGAGGCAGAAAGCGCCGGCAACAATGAGAAGACAAGCGAAGCGGCCTCGCGAACAACGCCCAGAAGAAACGAAGCGGTTTACTCTGAGGCAGTGAAATCCAGCATGTACGGCTCTCCAAAAAACGCGAGCAATGATACAATGCCTCAGAAAATGCTGATTTGTTTCCCGAAGGGAGCAGTTCGGACATGTTGCTGACTGGACTATTCTCCACCTTTCGAGGCGGTCGAGAGTGGGAAGTACACCCCATCCCAGGCGCCACATGAAGTCCCGAAGGTGTCCAGGCAGAAAAGAAGCCGTTAAGGAGCTCCAAGACACCCGTCTAGAGCGAGCACGGCGGGCTGGCGGGACCAACGGAAGCAACAAAGCAGCAGTTGTCTCAACTATGTGGTTGTTCAAAACATCTATGCCAGGACAGCTCGACTTGACATGGCGAAAAAATGCAACAGTTGTTGCATAAAACGCAGGAAGTGTTATTGACTGTGGCCCCCTGTTAAGTTGCGCATTAGGCATCAAATGGCGAAGGTGAGTACCCAGAAAGTAATATGCAAGCGTTCGTGCGGGAGATTCCTCCCCTTGCAATAGGCGCAAAAGGAAACGCAGTGCCAGCAGCCGACAGCGTATGGACACTGAAGGGAAAGCAAAGCCTCCTTGAGCACGCTGCTGTCCCAGTGCCGCGCGAGAGACCAGCTCAGTGCCGCCTGACCAAAAAAAGGAACACAAAGCAGACTGCAGTGATCGCACGATACGTAAAGATGGTTGCACGACGTGAGAAAGGTACCAAATGCGACCGCAAAATACAGTCTGCGCAAGGTACCTCCGCTCAAGAAGCGGGAAGTCAAAATCCTGTGCATCCTGAATTTTCAGTCTTACTTCCTCGAGAGCGTTTAACCAAACGGATTCGCAAATGCCGTAGTGGTTGTATGAAATACCTAAAATACGAAGGGACGCGGCCGGCTGAATGGGAACACCGGCGCTAAGCCTGGAGTTTGGAGAGCCAATGAAGAAATACCGGGATTTGGAGATGTTCAACGCTGCACCTGAAATGTCGCCATACTGGGAAAATACATGCAGGCTGCGTGAAAGGCTATCTTCATCTGAAAGGTACAAGGTTATATCATCAGCGAAAGCTGTGACTTTCACGACACCGCTACCAGGAAGCGCAAGACCCCGGACACGTGAATCCGCGTCAAGAGCACGCAAGTATGGCTCAAGGCTGAGGACAAATAGCACAGGAGACAATGGACATCCCTGACGGACCCCACGTGTTACGGAAAAAGCGGCACTTTCCCAACCATCCAGAACTAGTGTGCTTTTCAAACCAGTGTACGTATTTTTAATCATTTCCACAAACGAATGAGAAAAGCCGAAGGCTGTGAGCACATTAAAGATATACGCGTGCTCTAGTCGGTCAAACGCTTTTTCCTGGTCCAAAGACACAAGGATACCACGCGCAGATCGCGACAAAGTATAAGCTATGATATCCCGTGTCGTATATGACAAGCTGTGTATTTCTCGTCCAAGCACTGATGAAGTCTGGTGATGACCTATTAGGGTGTTCAACAGACCCCTCAAACGTTGAACGGCTACCGCCGCGAATATCCTATAGTCAACGTTGAGGAGCGTGATAGGTCTCCAATCTTCAGGATTAACAGAGGAAGCATCACCCTTTGGAATAAGCACAATGCGTCCATCTCGAAAACTTGATGGAAAGACACCGTCCTCGTAGCATCGCCGGATTACCGCGGTAAATGTAGCACCAATCTCATCCCAAAATGTCAAGTAAAACTCAACAGGTAAACCGTCTGGCCCTGGGGCCGTTCCACGTTTCATAGATTTCAGTGCCCCCTTTACCTCTTCAGCCGACGGAGGGATGTGCAGGCAATCTGCAGCTTCTTGAGGAATACGGGGCAAACTTCTAAGCATTGGTGGTGTTTCATCACAGTTAGTCCGCATGGCCGAACACGACATTGCTTCAAAATGCGCCAAGAAAACAGATCGATCACGCGTAGGAAGCCGCTGCGCAGGTGGTATTTGTGCTGTCATAGAGACAGGTGACTCTGATTGCCCAAAAAATGAATGTCTCGCGTAGCGCAGCACCTCGGGATGTGAACATGGGTTGTGTCTACAGCGCCATGCTGCTGCCGCCAGGGACGGGTGGTGGTGGTGAAAACATTTAATAACCATTAAATGGTTACAGAGAGGTGATTGGGTTGGGGCCTTATTGGCCTCCTACCCTCACAGCACTAGGTGGAACCCCTATTCCGGGGCTCCATTGGCAAGCAACGCCGCCCGCGCACGTTGAACCAGAGCCTCTTGGGCCTTCAGGTCTTGACAGCCGAGCAGGGCCGCCTCCCAGTCCTCTCTTGTGGGATTGGGGTTGGGGGGGATAGATGGATTAGACTGGCACGCCCAGACGATGTGAAAGGTGTCAGCCACCTCACCACAGAACTGGCACGTGCCATCAAAGGATGAATTGAAATGTTTTAGCACCGCCGGGCACAGTACAGTATTGGTAAACAGTTTTAAAAGGAGGCGCTCGTCAGCGCGACGCAGTCCCTTACAAGGGTCTGGATAGCGCCGGTGCTCCTCCTTGTAGTAATTGGTAATATCTTTGAATGAAAGGGCCGAATTGTCTGATTGCGAGTAGGCTTCCAAAGACAGGGAGATAGCCCGGGAAGAGAGTGCGCGGGCGGCCTGATCGGCCTGTTCGTTACCCCTGAGTCCTTGGTGACCGGGTGCCCAAACCAGATTTCGCGGAGTTGGATTAACGTATCGGCAGCTAGGTTCCAGTATGCGCTGAGCAAGCGGTGAAGCCCACCCTAGCTGATAGTTCCGACAGGCCCCTCGTGAGTCGGTGATGATATGTTTAGAAGAGGGATAGGTGAGAGCCAGAGCGATGGCAACCTCCTCCGCGTGTGTTGCGCTGTAGGCTTTGAAAGTGAGCCCGTTTACGGTGTTTGCGTTGTGTATGACTGCGGCAGTATACCACCCCCCATGGTGCGGGCCGGCAACGTCCACGTAGCACACGTGTTCCTCTTGACCAAAGTGTCGCTGCAACGCTTCCGCGCGCGCCTGGCGGCGACCACTGTGGTTTTCTTTGGACATGTTGCGGAGAAGGGGTCGGACCCGGAGGGCGCGTCTCCAAGGTTCTGGCACTCTCACCCTTTCCTCAATATAGTAATCGTGTTTGATGTGTATTCGGTCCAAGAGGCGGCGACCGGAATGGGTCTGTGCAAGGCGCGTGTATTGGTTAACGAGGTGGGCTTCTCGAAGTTCCCGGTAGGTATTCACCACGCCTAGGGCCAGAAGTCTCTGGTTGGACGTGGTGATAGGGAGGTCGAGAGCCCGCTTGATAACTTTACGGTGGATGACCTCGAGTTGATCATCCTCGTGTTTGCGTAGGTGCAAGTAGGGAGTCGAGTAGAGTATTCTACTCGTTACGAAAGCATGGGCAAGCCGCATTGCATCCCTGCTTCGTAATCCGCCCCGCTTGGAGACCCGGCGGACCATACGGCCCACCTGGTCTCCCACCGTGCGAAGTTTGGCTATTGTGGTGTCGGCCTTGCGTTGGTGGTGTATGAAGAGGCCAAGGACGCGGATCTCCTTGGCCTCACGGATCGGTCCCGAGGGAAGACTGATATGGAGCTGAGTTGTGTCCTGAGGGGAGGGACGTACGTGCACAAATTCTGACTTAGCCGGGGCACACTGGAGTCCGCAGTAGGTTGCGTAGTCGTCGACTACAGTCGCTGCTGCTTGCAGGCATGACTCCATGTGACCCAGGTTACCTTGCGTGGCCCAGATCGTGATATCATCCGCGTAAAGAGCGTGATGTATCCCTGGTAAAGAAGCCAATTTGGGGGGAAGATGAAGCATGGCTATATTAAATAGGAGGGGAGAGAGGACCGCGCCTTGAGGAGTTCCCCTCGAGCCGATGACGTAACGCCCATGTTCCTCATCTTGTGTGCGTATGTAGGCTCGACGGTCTGTAAGAAACTGTCTAACATAATTGAATGTTTTATAACCACAGTTCGTCTGACTGAGGTGGTCAAAGATTACCTCATGCTTCACGTTGTCGAATGCTCCTTTAAGATCCAAGGCCAGGACTACCTTGTCATTGTGGGGGCATTCAACAGGATCTAATATGTCATGGTGGAGCTGTAGAAGTATATCCTGGGCTGACTTCTGAGGGCGGAATCCAAACATGGTGTCCGCAAAAGTGTGCTGTGTTTCTGGAAACTCGGAGAGTCTGTCGCGCACCATCGTTTCCATCAGCTTGCCGACACAAGACGTGAGGGAGATGGGGCGAAGGTTCTCCACGTCAATAGGTTTACCTGCCTTCGGGATGAAGGTCACGAGAGCTGATTTCCATTCAAGAGGGAGAGGAGTTTCTCCGTCCCAAATGCTATTGATGTATTTGAGGAGCGTGGCGTAGGCTGCGTCGGGAAGATTGGCCAACAGTTTGACCGTAACCTGGTCACGCCCTGGTGCAGTGCCACGCTTCATCTTGCGTAAGGCCGCCTGGAGGTCGTGGAGCTGGAACGGGGTGTCCAACTGCGTGTTCTTTTTGCCTGCGTAGGAGTATGCGGCCGTCCGGGGGTCCTTGGTGGTGCACAGGTATCGGTCCCTGAGCGTGTTTGCCAGCTGTGTTGTCGTTCCTGTAAAGTTGTGCATGACCTTATGTAAGTGACGTTGAGTTTCCGTGCGTGTTTGTGTTGGATCGATGAGAGCGCGAAACAGGCGCCACGTGTTGCGACCAGACATCTGGCGTGCAGCCGTGTTGCACCTGTCCACCCAGTTAGTGTCGGCTAGCTGAGCAGCATATTCCGCAGCTTGCTCCGTGAGTTCTAGGATGCGTTTCTTGAGGCGTCTGTTATGTTTATGTTTTTTCCATCGTTTGGTGAGGCTGCGGCGGGCCTGCCAAAGATGGAGGAGGTGGTTGTCTACGTTCGTTTGAGTTTCCGTGAGCTGTATCAGCTGTTCGTGTTGTTTCAGTGTAGACGTCAGTGATTTAGACCAGGTGTCGTATCCCGACTGGAGAGGGTCTACAATAGGTAGAGTGGTGCGGAAAGTTGTCCAGTCTGGGATACGAGCTTGTGTAAGTGGGCGTTTTAAGGGACGCATGTACACAGTTGTGTTTAATACACAATGATCACTACCGAGAGTGTCCTGTGTGTTCAGCCAGTCGGCATGGCGTATGTTGCGTGTAATTGTGAGGTCCGGGCAAGTATCTCGTTGAACCGAGTTGCCTACACGTGTTGGGCTGGCGGGATCAGTGTGGAGGGTGAGTCCAAGTGTAGAAAGAAGTTCCGCAAGCTTCCTTCCACGCGTGTCCTCTCGTGGGTAACCCCATAACCTGCTTGGGGCATTGAAGTCGCCGACGATCAGGAGGGGGTCTCGTCCTGCCACCTGCATAGCTTGTGTGAAAGTTTCGCTGAACGTGACGTTCTTAAGCTTTGGGGGACAGTAAATGTTTAAAATATGAACAGGTGGGTCAGATCGCCTTATAGGCAGCACCGACACCATTGTGTATGGGAAAGGCGGTGTTGTGGGGAGTGTGACTTCCTGGGCGGTATATTGCTTGTGAACAAGTATACATGTCTCCGGGTTGTGTTGAAATGTAGTGTAATTTGTGAGTTTGACGTCCGAGCCGGGTTCCTGAAGGGCAACCACGGCAACAAGGAACTCAAAGGTCTCAAGATAGAGGCGGAAATGAGCCCGCTTCTTGTGGTTCTTGAGACCTCTGCAGTTCCACTGTGTTAGTAACAACGGCTGAGTTGCTCGCCAGGGACGAAGCAGCAGTCAAGCGCTGAAAGCGTTCACGCAGTTCACGCTGCCACGCTCGCATCAGAGGAGAAGGCGTCTCGGCGCGCAAAGCAATGCGTAACTTCATCGCGGTATCAGCAAGCTCTTCAGAAACGCGTCGACGAAGCGAACGCCCCTGTACTGCGCAGCGCAGGCGCCACTGTGTTTTAAGCGCATCCCAATCTTCAGGACCAGACGCCGTGAGCGACACACGTATTGCGCGTGACAAATCTGATCTTGAGCGCGCGTCCTGCAGGACGCGAACATCAAGACGCCATGGCTTTTCTGAGAAAGAAAATGGAACTTCGAGCTTCAAGACAATAGGCCGATGATCAGATACGTACACAGGAGAAGGTGGGAAGGACGGAACGCATAAATCAGAGACAAACGCCTCTAACGCTCGTGGGATATAAGCCCGGTCGAGCCTGCTGGAGGATCGTCCACGTCGTCATGTCCAAACAAAGGTATTTCCGTGCACTACATTGTGCGCGTCTAGTAATGAAAAGTGGTGGACAAGGCGGCGAAGCTCGCGTGAATTCCAAGCAGACCGGCCCCAGCCAGGACCTTGTACATCGGTTCGCGTATTTAGAACGCAGTTGAAGTCGCCAATCAAAATGACATCACGACCGTCAAGAAAAAACACATCCAGGTCTCTAAAAAAGTCATTAGACTGTCCAGCTTGCGCTGGCCCATACACACACAGTATCCTTAATCTGAAAGAAAAGTAGCTACAGTCTAAAGCCACAACCCTGCCCAGGCCATCGTAAAAAGCATGATGATCCTTTAATAGAGCTCGGTTAAAAATAATAATACCTACTCCCGTAAAACGAGATGTAGCAAAAGAGAAATAACAATCTAGGTTGAACCTTCGTTTAAAAGCAAGCACGTCGGATAGCGAGAAAAAATTTGTTTCCTGGAGGCACAAAACATCACAATTTGCAGCGCGGGCGACACTAATCACTTCAGCCTGCTTTGCCGGACTGCGAAAACCCTGAACGTTCAATGAAATAATATGCAGTGTAGTAGTCATAATAAAAAGTAAAGACTAACCTGGACGCATAGTTCTAGACGGTGTCCTGGAAAGTGTCCAGGGGACACTTGCTCGACCAAATTACAACGCACTGTTCGACCCTCCAGAAGAGGGTTGAGGTTTTTTGGACCGTTGGGATTTGCCACGGCCATCACTGCGTTCATCGGAGCAAGAGCTGGAAGTGTGCCCTCGCTTTGTTTCACGTGGAGCTCCCATTTCAACGTCAAAATCGGCAAGGCTAGACAGTCCGATGCTACTATCCAGTCCCAGGCTGAAGCCGTCTTCCGAAGACGTATCCTGAGGAGGTAGGGACTGAGCCGCCGGCAAGCTTGGATCCACATTCTTGATGCTGGCAGCACTGTCCGCGTCTCGGCAGTCCGGTGTAGGCGCCCTTTGTGTGGGCGATTTTTTACGTGTACGACGCGATGTCGAAATGGTCGGAGCGGCCGCAACAGAAGAGGCTGTGGTGTTTTCGCCACTGTTTTCCAAAATAACCGGGGACGTAGGGCAACCTCCAACAGCAGCAGCCTGATAACTGGGGTCATTTGTGCACTGAACATCAAGTAGCGTCAAAGAAGAGACGCCGACGCCGTTTTCAGGGCAGTGCGTTGCGTCTTTCGAAGCGCACGGTTCCTGCACCAGCGGGGAGGCCGACGCGCCAAGCGTCGCATCGACAATCGCGCTTTCGTTGTGCGCTTCGTTTGAAGGAACTTGTAGGGGTGAGGCCAGCACAGCGTCGGTGACCTCCTCTGCGTCCCCCGAGTCGGTAGTTGGTTCCATTGCCAGTGTCAGTGGTGGAAAGGCACCAGCGGCAGCGTCTGAGTAAGAGCGGCGGACAGGGCAAACCACAGTTGGGTGGCCGTCCCCGCAGCGTCGACATGGGCGGTCACATCCTTCACTAACGTGACCGTGCACACCGCAGCGACCACAATACGGTGTTGTGCACTGGGCTCGTAGATGGTCCCCTGAGCCGCATCTTCGACATACACGCTGGAGACCACGGTAGTCAAACGTAGCACGGTGACCGGAGATGCGCAGGTAGTTCGGCACAGGATTAGCGGCGTTCATCTCCATTCGAACATACCGCGTTCCAGTGAGTACGCCGCGTCGCCCGCTCATCAAACCACTGGTGACAGTGAGCACCTTGCCATATGGGGATAACGCTTGGACGAGAGCTTCGTTTGAGACGAACGATGGCAGGAACAGGCAGGCGACGTTGGTCACTTGTGGGCCAACGGGAACGACTTGAACACGCTGGCCGCCAATCACCAGGCAGCCAGCATTGACGATTAGAGACATGGAGGCCATGCTCTTAACGGTGACTTGGAAGTTTCGAGCTCCCTGATGCTGCACGCAGTATACCTCTGAGAGGCCGACTATTGAGGCCGTCGCATCAACGACGGTCTCGGCACTAGTCCCCGTAGGGACAACAACGTCGAAGACAAGCGCCTTCGAAGGCGTCCAAGACGCGACGGGCACCATGACTCGTACTGACGGACGCCCCTGACGTAGAACGATCAGGGACGTCCTTGCTAAACTTTGCTAAAACAAAGCCAGAAACACTGGGTAGGGACGAAGCTGTTTACAGCGGCACCCGTTCGTTCCTCATAGTCATAGTGTGTAACAATTAATACAATTTGACCTCCAAGGCAGTGCTGGTGGGATATTTCTTCTGTGCGTTGTTGAACAATAAAAAATAGTGCTCAATGTACATGCCAATGGCTGCTAATGAGGAATGAGAGACAGGAGCATTCGGCTTTTGGCTAACCCGCACGCTGCGATCCCTATTAGCAGCCATTGGCGTGTACATTGAGCACTGTCTGGCAGGAAAAGGTTGCTACGTTATACTCGCTTGGCGTAACCTCCTTGGTTTTAGAAAGGTTTAGCGAGCGTCGGGCCGCTGTGCCATGAATACAGTGAACTAGTATATACCATGATCTCTAGGTGGTTAAAGGTGGGAAGTAGACCCGAAGCTCAAGCCGTAAGAAAGTGTGCGTGTGCCACCTCTCGTTTAGTCCTTGGAATGTCCGCTGGATGGCGGTGCTTCTATATGGGGAATATATGATGAAAAGATGCGGGATGGTGGTACTTGGAGTGTTCAATAGATGGACGAACAGACACACAGACAGATGCATGGGTGGACGCATTAACGGACGCAGGGCGGATGCATGGACGAACGCAGGGATGGACGCACGAACAGACGCGCGCACGGATGGGCGAACGGACGCAAGGACGGTCACACAGACAGACGCATGGACGGACGGAAGCAAGAACGAATGGACGCACGAATGCTTCGCCCCACTCTCCATCATTTACTCCGTGGATATGTCGCCAATTCTTTTATGTGTGCTTGCTTTGTGTCTTTTTTTGCACAGCTTTTTCGAAAATCATGGCTAACCAGCTAGCCCATCAGTACATAGTAAACTCCGTCATGTCATCATTTAGGTAGAGGTGACTGACTACTGCTGCTCTCAAAGCATTTAACGGACCTGTCAATAAAGCTTTATTTTCTCAGTACCGCGAACAAGTAACGCCATGCGAGCCTGTCGAACGCCTTCATTTGATGGAGGGACAGGAAAGCTCCGGAAATTCATTCTTCTTTGGCGTAACATAAGGGATCCCTGAACAGCGTCAGTGTTGCAAAAACAGAGAGGTCGGGCACAACACATGGCTAAAGGGGTGGCACGAACTTGCTCAGCTGGCGCCTCAGCCGCAGTACTGACAGTGTTGCTACTAGTTTGCAGACAGTGTTGAGGAGAATAATCAGTTTCTACTTCATAGGGTTAAACGGGTTAGACCAATTTTTCTAACACCATAGGTGAGACCGATTTATTCCCTCCAACAAAAGAGCCAATCGACCATTTCTGAACAAAAGCGACTCACTCCGTTTGGTGATAAATATGTTCACATACGCAGGAGATCGCTATGAATCTTGAAAAAAACATACGCAAATGTCGTGTGTTTAGAACAAATGTTCGACGATTGAGATTACGATTCACTCTACTGCGGGAGAGCAAAAAATTGTCCCAGTTCCATTTACGTGAAACTACACATTGAGGCATTGCCACTATCGCCAATATCGAATGTGTGAACGAAAAGTGGTTAACGATTTAGAGAACTTGGTGCTCTACAATGCTACTAAGAAAGACTATAATGCTGTCCATTGGGCCTCAAACTTGATTAGGCCATGTGTTTGAAAAATTGTGTTTCACAATTCAGAGTACATGGTACTCTACTTTGGGAGAGCATATCCCTAACATCGTTCCTAAAGCAAACAGAGCAACAAAGAGAAGTTTATTGACTTCCAACCAAGGATAAAGTACATGACAAAAACATCGAGCTTCACGACTACAAAGGGTGCATGTACAATCGGGAAAGCACCACTACCGAGGTACAATGTATGTGGGGGAATGTACCCCCTCTATTAACTGTACAGCGCGTGGTGCTCCAGCAGGCTTAATCATGCGCGGCGGTAGGTCTTCTCAACACGCGGTGGGAACAAGTAGCGACTTAGCGCTGTACAACTGTAGGTATTATTTCTTTTTTGTCGCCTGAAAGAATGCTGCTTTCGTACACAGTACGTGCATGTCCGGAGGTATAAAAGAGGCCTTGAGGCTGGGGGGGGGGGTACAAGGGAGTGGGGGGGGGCTCTTGTCTCCCCCTAAATAAGGCATCAGCAACAATCTGCGCGTAAAAAACTGACTGAAGGCGCCAATCAATGAAGAAGGCGCTATACAAAATTTAACTCAAGTGTCGACCAGAACACTTTGCCCGAATCGATTACAAATAACAACGACGATGGGGTGGTGAAATGAAAAATGTGATACAGGTATATATATATATATATATATATATATATATATATATATATATATATATATATATATATATATATATATATATATATATATATATATATATATATATATATATATATATATATATATATATATATATATATATATATATATTGTTGCGAATGTATTTACTACTTTAGAGTAGAAAAGTACTCCAGCAGTCAAGATGGCAGCCGTTGTGTATTTCGAACAGCCCAGAAACGTCGTCGTCTTCTTCTTCGCACCGCCCGCATAGCTGCATAGCCGCGAACCCGCAACATCGACCTCCGGCGGCGAAAAGCGCCGACCCGGCGCTTGTTAGCAGGTGTTGGACGAGATGTACGGCTTGAGGCGAGCGACGTGGACGATGTCGGAAGATGTGGAAGGTATCGAAGGGTTTAGAGGTGCTATTTCATAGGTAACATCAGTTACCTGCCGTAGCACACGATAAGGTCCGGAATACTTGGGTAGAAGCTTTTCAGCCAGACCAACATGTCGCGACGGAGTCCACAGAAGAACGAGGTCACCTGGACTAAAGTGGACGTCCCGATGGTGGCTGTCATAGCTACGTTTCTGACGGAGCTGCGAGTCCGAAAGGCGCTGGTGGGCAATCTGACGGGCTTTCTCCGCGGTGCTAATAGCGCGGCGAGCATATGCTGTGGACAGGTCGGTAGGGTTGGGTACAAGCGTGTCGAACGGCAATGTCGGGTCTCTTCCATACAAAAGGTAAAAGGGAGAATATCCAGCAGTGTCGTGGCGTGAGCTATTGTAAGCGAAAGTGACAAAGGGTAGCGCAATGTCCCAGTCACGATGATCCGTCGACACGTACATGGCGAGCATGTCAGTGAGTGTGCGATTCAGACGTTCTGTGAGGCCGTTTGTTTGAGGATGGTAGGCCGTCGTAAGCTTGTGCTTGGTTGCACAAGAACGAAGTAGATCGTCAATTACCTTAGATAAAAAGTAGCGACCGCGATCGGTGACCAGTTGACGAGGAGCACCATGATGTAAGATGACGTCTTGAATCAAAAAGTCGGCGACATCTGTAGCGCAGCTGCTTGGAAGAGGTCTCGTAATTGCGAAACGGGTCGAGTAATCTATGGCGACGGCGACCCACCTGTTACCGTCGTTAGAAAGAGGGAAAGGGCCCAGCAGGTCGAGGCCGACACGATAGAAAGGCTCGGCAGGTACGTCGATCGGTTGAAGGAGCCCGGCGGGGTGTACCGCTGGCCTTTTGCGGCGTTGGCACGACTCACAAGACCTAACATAACGTTGTACAGAACGGTAGAGGCCGGGCCAGAAAAAGCGTCGGCGGACACGGTCGTACGTTCTGGCAACACCAAGGTGGCCAGCCGTTGGTACATCATGTAGTTGCTGAAGTACGGTCGAGTGCAAATGAGTGGGTATTACGAGTAGTAGTTCGTTTCCCACATGGTGCATGTTGCGGCGGTATAAAATGCCGTCTATGACAACGAACATGCGAAGCGAACTGTCTGTACAGCCTGTGTTCAGGCGGTCGATTAGCTCGCGTAGGGACGCGTCACGCCGTTGCTCACATCCCATGTTGCCGAAAGCAGAGAGCGAGGAAATACAGATGGACGCGTCGTCGGTTACTAGATCTGGAGCGTCAACGGGGTACCGAGAGAGGCAGTCGGCGTCTTGGTGTAAACGGCCAGACTTGTAAACCACTGTGTATGTGAATTCCTGGAGGCGCAGAGCCCAACGAGCAAGGCGCCCCGTTGGATCTTTGAGGGCTGAAAGCCAGCATAGAGCGTGATGGTCAGTGGTAACTGTGAAAGGCCGGCCATATAAATAGGGGCGGAATTTACCAACTGCCCATACAAGCGCCAGGCACTCGCGTTCCGTAATAGAGTAATTGCGTTCGGCAGGAGAAAGGAGCCGGCTGGCATACGCAAGAACTCGATCGTGACCGGATTGACGCTGGGCTAAAACCGCGCCAATACCGTAGCCACTAGCATCAGTGCGGACCTCGGTTGGAGCAGACGGGTCGAAGTGGGCGAGAATCGGTGGCGTGGTCAGAAGTGTTATGAGCTGGGAAAAGGCCGTGCCTTGATCAGGACCCCACTCAAATGGTACATCTTTCTTCAAAAGATCAGTGAGGGGGCGTGCGACCTCTGCGAAGTTTCTGACAAATCGTCGGAAATATGAGCATAGGCCCACAAAACTTCGAACGTCCTTGACACAAGTCGGTACAGGAAAATCCAGGACAGCTCGGACTTTGTCGGGATCGGGGCGGATGCCGGAGGAGTCAACGAGATGCCCTAGAATAGTAACTTGGCGATGGCCAAAATGGCATTTCGAGGAATTAAGTTGGAGCCCAGCCTCTCGAAATACTGAAAGAATTGAGGAAAGGCGCTCGAGGTGAGACTTAAAGGTTGGGGCAAACACAATCACGTCGTCCAGATAACACAGGCAGATAGACCATTTAAAGCTGCGCAAAAGCGTGTCCATCATCCGCTCGAACGTTGCCGGCGCATTGCACAAGCCAAACGGCATTACCTTGAATTGGTAGAGACCGTCAGGCGTTACAAAGGCGGTCTTCTCCCGGTCGAGGTCGTCCACGGCGATCTGCCAGTAACCGGAGCGTAAGTCTATCGAAGAAAAATAGGTTGCGCCATGAAGGCAGTCCAGGGCATCATCAATACGAGGAAGCGGGTAGACATCCCTTTTGGTGACCTTGTTTAAATGCCGATAGTCCACGCAGAAACGCCAGGTATTGTCCTTCTTTTTAACTAAGACTACAGGGGACGCCCACGGACTCGATGAGGGCTCTATGATGCCTTTTGTGAGCATCTTATTCACCTCCTGTTGGATAACTTGGCGTTCTGATGGTGACACTCGATAGGGACGCCTGTGAATTGGAGCTGCATCACCGGTATTAATGCGATGTTTGACTTGCGATGTTTGACTTATGGGCCTACCGTCAAAGTCAAATATGTCCGAATAGCTCGTGAGAAGATCAGTGAGGTCTTTGACCTGAGACGGCAAGAGGTCTGAGGCAATCATCTTAGTTACATTGTTGAGCCGTGTAGATTTGGCTGCGTCGGTGCTATGCGGGTTCGGCGAGGCGACTGTGGCCAGTTCACGTGACACTGATGAGATCTGGCACTCGTGTGACGGTGAAAGAGTGGCGAGAACAATGCCTTGTGGTAGGATTTGAGGGCTGAGTCCGAAGTTCAGAAGAGGAAGGCACGTCTTGTTCGCTGTGACAGTTAATATGGTGTACGGGGAGGAAACGTTGCGGGCCAATAAAACACCGGGAGAGGGAAAGACCACGTAATCCCCATCCGGAACACTGGGATACGGTTCAACTGTGACACAAGTTAGGGCTTGGGGTGGGAGGCGAACAAACTCAGCGCACGAAAGCTTGTTCTGTACCATCTTCGACTCTTCGGTGGCCGCAGGCAAGTCAAGTTGCACGACGCCGGCTGAGCAGTCAATTACAGCGGAGTGGTCGGACAAAAAATCGAGTCCAAGGATGACGTCATGTGGACAGTGAGCGAGAACATGGAATAGAACGGACGTCTGGCGGTCGGCGAATCTCACACGCGCGGTGCACATTCCGAGCACAGCCGGGGTCGCTCCACTAGCGACACGTACAAATAGGGACTCTGGCGGCGTAAGGACCTTGTTTAATCGTGCACGGAGGTCAGAGCTCAGAATTGAAATATGTGCGCCGGTGTCAATAAGGGCAGTAACAGGAAGGCCATCCACTTCTACATCAAGCAGGTTCTTGTCCGTAGTCAAGGTCAGCAGAGGGTTTTCAGGTCGGGAGTCCAATGCAGCGTCACCTCCGGGAGCTGCATTGCTCAGTTTTCCGAAGAAGGGCGTCCACTAGGGTGGGGCGACGAATAGCGGCGGTGCTGAGGTGACCTGGAGCGACGGTCATGCGGGGACGGCGAACGGCTGGACCGGCGGACTGGTGTCGCAGGAGTGCCATTGTACGGTCCATCGTCACGAGCGCTGTACTGCAGGGGCCGGTGGTTGTCGTCACGTCGATAGCCAGGAAACGACCGAGGTGGATACGTGCGGAAACGACAGTAGCGGGAGATGTGTCCTACACCATGACAATGAAAACATATAGGCTTGTCGTCCTGTGTCCTCCACTGAGCAGGATCACGATAGCGGCGGAATCTTTCTGGTGCAGGAGAAGGCGCTATGGTACTGACCCGAGGTTCCGTCAACGAACACACAGGCTGCAGCCCAACGTTTGCCAGCTCCTCTCTCACGACCTGTTGGATCAACGAGATCGTTGGTCGATCATCAGATGGGCGGGTCAGAAAAGACGGAGACGCGGCCTCGATTTCTCTACGAACGATGCGAACCACACTTTCGTTGTTATGTGGTTGACTGCATGGCGGCTGAAGGTCCTCGCAAGATGACGTAGCGGCCGTGTTCGGAAGTCGCAAGAAATTCTTGGCGACCCGGCGACTCTTCAGCTCTTCGAATCGGCGGCACTCTTTGATGATGTCATCAATGGTGGAACAGTCTTTGGAAACCAGTATGTTAAAAGCATCATCTGCAATGCCTTTAAGTAAATGGCTTACTTTGTCTTCCTCGGACATGTTGGGGTCGGCACGATGGCAAAGGGCGAGAACGTCAAGGATGTAGGTGACATATGATTCGGTCGTAGTTTGTGCCCGACCAGAGAGTTCTTTAGAAGCGGCCCGCTGGCGTCCGACGGCCTTACCAAACAGGTCACGAAGCTTCTGTTTGCAAGTATCCCAGCTGGTTATGTCCGCTTCATGAGCCTCGAACCACGCGCCAGCTGTTCCGCAGAGATAGAAGCCAACGTTGGCGAGCATCATCGTAGGGTCCCACCGGTACACTGCTGCAAACCGCTCGAACTTCGGAATCCAGTCGTCAACGTCAACATGGTCGGTGCCGCAGAAGTTGCCAGGGTCGCGCGGTTGCGTCAATACGACCGGCTGTACAGGCTGCGCCGGAGTCGCGGCTGAAACAGGAGCGGCAGAATTGGTTTCTGTTGCCATGGTCGGGCAGTCGAGAACACGTCCGCTTCGAAGTTCCGTCTTGCGTCGTACCCAGCGCCACCACCAAAATGTTGCGAATGTATTTACTACTTTAGAGTAGAAAAGTACTCCAGCAGTCAAGATGGCAGCCGTTGTGTATTTCGAACAGCCCAGAAACGTCGTCGTCTTCTTCTTCGCACCGCCCGCATAGCTGCATAGCCGCGAACCCGCAACAATATATATATATATATATATATATATATATATATATATATATATATATACAAGTCCCCTTCTACATGTGCTAGACAGCGGGAGGGGGGGTCACCAGGTAGTGATTGGGGTGGCTAGCTTGCCATTCCTCAGAAAAAAGAATTTGGTATGCCAGCGACGAAGGAAGTTTTCCTCGCCGCTGGCCTCGAGTTCGCCGGATAGGTGGGCCCATAGCAACCGCCGGATACGCGAGAATACCGGAAACGCGCTCCGGACAGGCTTTCTACGTGCCTCCGCTAGCGATCTCCTTTGCCAAATAGCTAGCATCGTGAAGATCAGCACAAGTTAGCCGAAGGCACCTTTGTTGCGCTTGTGGTAAGGAGGTGGGCGGATACCAAAGAAGCGGGCTACCATCCGCCACACGGATTTCACCACCACGCATTGGAACAACGCATGATCCTGCGATTCAACTGCGTGACAGTTCGGACAACGTGCATCCGGGACTATTCCAAATTTATGCAGGCGTTGTCTGGTGGGGAGGACGGCCCAGGCCTTTTTCAGGAGGAAATCCTGTGCATCACGGGGGGTGCCGCAACGGAGCGAGAGTAGTTCGCGCTTCGCGCGCTCGGCTCGTTTTTGTTCAGTGTCGCTCAGCTGCTTCCGCGTGATGGCTTCAACGATGCGCGCTGGCTGGTCCTCATCCACATCGCCTTCGGGCACTTCTTGCCTCAACATGCGCCAGGTAGCCGACGCCGTTTTATAGAAGGGCGCGGGTGCCTCAGCAAGGGGCCCAATGTGGTGGCCTGCATCCAGCCAGTCGTGCTTCACTCCACTCCAGTAGAGGAGTAGGTTGCGCCCTAGGTAATCGCTCGCGCGCGCGAGCATGCGGGCGGTTTTCAGGGCCAGGACTCTGCTCGTGGTCAACACATGTGGTAGGCCGAGACCCCCTTCTGACACTGCCAGTTGTAGCAAGTTTTGCTTCAATGGTGGCGGTTTCCCATCCCAGAGGTATGCGTTAATGAGTTTGGTCAACTGGCTTGCTGTTCTTGTGGGCATCACCGCTACTCGGCTCGCATGCGAGGCTAGGGCGCAAATGCTTGTTTTGACGGCTACTGCTTTCTCGCATAGCGTCAGGCCTTGTAGGCTAGCGCTCTCTGACACTTGTGCAGCCCTGTCCACGACTCGGGACCACGTAGAGGCCGTAACTTCCTCGCGGGAAAAGTATATACCGAGGACCTTAACAGCGGTGACTACCTCGAAGTTGCCGATCACGTGCGCCGGGAAATGGCCGAATAGGAGGGCTTTACACTTCCTCTCATTTAGCTGTGCACCTGATGCTAGGGCGTATGACGCGAATACCTGGTGAAAGCGCTCTTGACTGCTTGGATCTCGCACAAAAAGGGAGATATCGTCAGCGTATGCGAGGACTTTCAGGTCCGCAGTTCCTGTGAGGGGAAGGCCCCGGATGTGCGCGTCGCTTGCCTGGGATGTAAGTAGCGGCTCTATCGCGAGTACAAAGAGGGTTGGGCCAAGCGGGCACCCCTGCCTGATCCCTCTCGTGTACTGAAAAGTGTCCGTCGTGGAGCGATTTACTACTACGTGGCACCTGAGGTCTGAGTACAGGAGCCTTATCACTTGTACAAAGTTTGCCGGTAGGCCAAACTCTCGCAGGGTTTCGAACAGGTAGGCGTGCCTGACCCTATCGAAAGCCTTGGCCTGATCAAGTGAAAAAAAAGGCTCCAGTGACTCTTTTCTCAGAAGCGTACTGGAACACGTCCCTTGTCGTGGTCAGGTTAGTAAACATTGATCTGCCAGGGACTGCGCAAGCCTGGTGTGGAGCATAATATCCGGCAGAAAGATCTTTAGTCGGCTGTTCAAGATTGACGCCACGATCTTGTAGTCTACATTTAACAACGTGATCGGGCGCAACGTGATCGTTCGGCGGTGCACCTTCTTTAAGAATGAGGACTACGCGCCCCATGCCGAAGGAGGCAGGTTTCGCGTGTCCCTCGAGGACCGTGTTGACTATGGCTAGGAGCGGTTCACATAGGCTCTCGAAAAAGGTGGCGTAAAAGCCCGCTGTGAGGCCGTCCGCACCGGGAGCCGAGTTTGGTGGCATTGACTGGATAGCGGCCCTCAATTCTGGTAACGTCGCTGCGCCGCACATAGTCAGGCATTCATCCTCTTCCAGACGTTTAAGGAATTTACACAGCTCCGACAGGGACGCTGGCTCCAAGGCGATCATTTTGGCGTCCAGCTCGTGAAAGGCTGTCTCGAAGTGGTGCAAGAAGGTCGCCTCGATCTCGACCGGGTCTGTCGCGAGGGTACCATCTGGGCGCTTTACCTCTGCAATACGCACAGAGCCGTTTCTCCTTACTTCGCGCGAGACTACCTCTGGCCGCTCGTTCGAGGTGGCCCAAGTCGCGCGTTTTTCGCCAGTAGCTGCCCGAAGAAGCCGTTCGTACTGCACCTTGAGCGAGGCTAGGTAATCTCGTGTACAGGAGGTGAGGGTGTCAGCACTCTGAATGATACGCATTCTGCGCAGTAACTCGTTCATCTGGGACGTCAAGTGCTTTTTCCTTTTACGGCCTTCGTCTTGGAGGAGGACCTTCCAGGCCTCCTTGAGGTCGTCCCAGGTAGTCGATGTTACGCGGGGGGATGCTCTAATCGAGGCCTCTATGAGAGTCTCGATCTATGGTGCAGACACCGGATCCTTTAGTAGTGCAGAATCCAGGCGCCACGATGCGTCGGCTGGTTTGGGGCCAGGCTTTGCACGGAGGCTTGTTAGCAGTGGCGCGTGATCAGACAGAGCGGCCAGAGGGGGTGGCAACGGGACCACCTCGCACGCTGTTAGGGATGGAAGTAGGAGCTCCGGTAAGTACGCGCGGTCTAGCCGGCTAGCGGTGACCCTCGACACGCGGGTGGGGCCGAAGTCGTCGTCGTGGAGGCGGACCCATGCGTCTGAAAGTCGGAGGCGTTCGAGAACTTTGATCAGTTCTTTTGCACGGTAGGCTGAGCCTCCGCAACTTGGTCCCCGGATATCCCTCGCAGTGTCGACCACACAGTTAAAGTCTCCAAGGACTACGTGCGGGAGGGGGGTCAGCAGGTACTCGCCAAGCTCCCTGAAAAAGGGGTTCGTCTCCGATCTAGTTACTGGCGCGTACACGTTCACAAACCGAACTTTCTGCCCATCGATGAAGATGTCAAGCATTAATGTGCGGCCGTCAGCGCCAAACACGCAATGGGCTTTTTGCCTAAACCTCCCGGTGACGAACACAACCCCAACCCCGCATGACCTGGTCCTCGTCAATGAGAAGAAGGCTTCGACGTGACAGAGGCTGCGGAAGCGAGCGACGTCGAGGAGGGATCGGAAATTCGTCTCCTGGATGAACAACAAGTCGATGCTGCGGGCTTTCGCAAAGGCAACGACCGCGGTTTGTTTCGTCGTGTCGCGGAAACCGCGAACATTCCAAGTGGCGAAACGGATTCGGTCAGCCATCAGTCGCACTATGGTGGAGAGGAAACGAGGAGGGTACGTGAGTGTGTGGAAGGGAGGGGTGGGGGCAAGGGGAGGCAGCTTATAGGGGAGTGAAACAGGAAAGGGTAAACGGCGGCGCCGGCGCGCACGGGCACTGCCGTCTGTAACGAAGCGAAGGTGTTATCAGATCGGCTCGCTGGCTTTAGGGGGCGGTTCCCCTTTGCCTGCGGCGCTTTGGCCCAGCTTCTGCGTTTTCGCCTTCGGTGGGGCATCGCTGTCGCTCGCCGTCGCTTCTGACCCAATTCGGCGTTGTCGCGCCTCTCTGCTTATGGCTCTCCCTCTCGTTTCTTTCTTGTTCTCCTCTCCCTGGCGTCGGAGCGAGCGCGAACGAGCTCTCTGCTCACGGCCTGACACCCGCTCAAAGGAGAGGGGCTGGTTTATTTGAGCACGGTCTTGGTCGTCAGAGAGCGCGTAATACCCGCGGCTCACGATGGGCAATTCGTCCTTGGCGGGGTCATTGGTAGCGTCGACCAAGTCCTGGGCGCACACTGGGGCCAACACGTTAACGGGTGTTTGGGAGGGGGTTGGGAAGGCCTCACGTCGCTTGAAAGTTTCGGCAAGCACCGGGAAGTTGTGGCCTTCATCTTGGACTGATGGGGGGACGAATGGCATAGACGGGGACGATTGTGCCGAGACGGTTTCGAGGTCGCTCGATTCCGTTTCCGATGACATGGTGGCGGCATCGTCAGTCTTCTCGGGCTTGTGTTCCTCGTTGGCGGATGAATCCGCCGCAGTGCTTCCTGTGAGCAAGCTGGCATCCGTTTCGCGGCCTTGGGGGGAGGGAGGCCTTAGGGGGGCGCGGGCCGCGGTCCTGGGTACGAGCACTTGTAAGCGAGAGGGGGGTTTGCCTGGCTTCTGCGACGGGGAGCCACTCGGCTGGACCGAGTTCGACGCAAGGTCCGATACCGAGGGGAAACCGCGAGCGGCTGACGCATAAGAGCGCCTCCTAAAACATTCTTTTGTTCCGTGGTGACCCCCGCAACGCTTACATTCGGCTGAACAGCCCTCAGTTTCATGACCGAAAATTCCGCATCGTATGCAGTATGGTGCGGAGCATGCGGTCGCCATGTGGCCCACCTCACTACATCGCGCGCACACCCGCCTCATGCCTCTATATTCGAACATGACCCGGTGCCCCGCAATGGTCGCAAAGTTGGGCACCGGCTTACTCATTTCGATTTTTACGACTCTGACGCCGTTCAACTTATTTTGGCGGGTGGCCAAAGTAGCAAACGAGATGCCCCGCACCTTACCGTACTGTGCTAGGGCGTTGCCAAGTATCTCGTCAGACAGGTAGGCGGGGTATCGGTAGACGTTGACGTACGTGACCGGCGGCCCGACGGCCTCAACCGGTACGCTTACTCCATTAACCTTGAAACCTTCCGCCACCATTAACTTCGTTGCCTGACTGGAGTTACGTGTACAGACGAGAAACTTGGCCCCACCCATATGCTGCATAACAAAAACACTATCATCACCAGCTTCTAATTCAATAGCGTCTATAAGATCATCAAGGGATACGTCGCCGTCCGGCGCTGTGAAGAGGAAGCAGTTCTCCCGCACTGGTAGGTCGGTAGTGGCCGCCATTCTGGAGGGGCTGTCGCAAACAGAGCAAAGAGACGAGGGAACCTAATGTTTGTTTATGTCAAACGCCTTTAACGAATTTCAGGCGAGCAACTTCACCATACAAACACATCTACATTTCACTGGTTACGGGCTGAGGACTTGAACTTCCTGGTATATATGAGTAATTATTACACCATTGCAGGAACGGGAAACATAATATTTTGAGTTGAAACAATGAACTTTCATTTTACAGCTATTACAGAAGCCTTCAAGCAAGTCTCTCGCACAAATGAATGCCTAGCGTGATGCATTTTTCAGGGTGGAGGAGAGGTTGAGGAGAGGTGGTGTTTATTCTTAGGTGTTCGCCTTGGTTGTAACCAATGATTGTTTTTTATCCAGCGGCCCTGCCAAGGATTTTTCAGGGGTGAAGCTCTTAAGCAGTGGGTTGTGCGTCCCCAATGTATGTATGTATGTATGTATGTATGTATGTATGTATGTATGTATGTATGTATGTATGTATGTATGTATGTATGTATGTATGTATGTATACTCTAAAGAAGGGGGATCGAGAATGGAGAAGCGGGCTCCCTTTCTCCTTTGGCGCAGTGACCTCCTCCCTTTCGGGCACTTTACCGGTCGTGCCCGACCAAAGGAGCAACGTTCCTCCTTCAGTGTTCAATTTTTGGCCCCGCCGTGGTGGTCTTGTGGCTAAGATACTTGGTTGCAGACCCACAGGTCGCGGGATCGAAACCCGGCTGCGGCGGCTGCATTCCCGATGGAGGCGGAAATGTTGTAGGCCCGTGTAATAAGATTTGGGTGCACGTTAGAGAACCCCAGGTGGTCGAAATTTCCGGAGCCCTCCACTACGGTGTCTCTCATAATAATATAGTGGTTTTGGGACGTTAAACCCCACATATCAATCAATCATATCATCAGTGTTCAAGTTTCTCCTCATACACGGGGGTCTTGCGCGCGCGCATGCGCACGCCAAGCCTAGCCGGCCGTGGCCAGTCGCGAGCGATTACTTTTACCTAAGATCGATGGAAGCAATGCAGGAGTGACGTTTTTTTTTGTTTTGTTTTATTGGTGTAGAGTAAAAGCCTCTCTTTATTTATCGCCAGCCACTCGCAAGATGCTCCGCACACTTCCGTGTGTGTCTCGTGTTGTTTCATATTACCAATTTGTCACGAATACAAGGAGCTCTGCTTCCCAAGCCGTCTTGCTTTATCGATTACCTTAGACTGTACACAAATGATGGATTTTTCGGTGTCGACATACTTGGTAAGCCTTGGTTGCGACATACTTGGTTGCGTTTGCATGGCTTGGGGTAATCGTTTTCGCAAAAATCTGATAAGCTGTAGTAATTATTCCGTTCATCATTGTGCAACCGTTGTTAAACTTCAGTTTGTTTAAGCATCAGATACAGCATATTTACGTGTGCGCATGTTGTGGTAAGGCCGGAAACATAAAAAAGTTGACGAAAACTTCCTTGTAACTTGTGACACTGTGGTCAGTCGAAATTCATTGTTATATAAGCTTGTGCCCTTTCGTAGTAGGGTGTGAGTAAATACGTCGAAGTGTGTGACGCTAGAGAGAATGGTTGATTGTACCCTTGTTCATTGAGTTCACTCTATATGCGTGTGGAGAATGGTTGATTGTACTCTAGTTCATTAAGTTCCCTTTATATGCGTACTATGTTTTGTATGTGTCCTTGTGTGCATGGGTAGCTATATGCATTGCATCATCATATATTAGGCGTCTGGTGTCACAAGGTTATGCAGAACCAAGTCGCCAAGTATCCGAAGGGAGCCGTGATGGTAGGTATGACAACGTTACGGTGTACAAGAAGGGGCAGTGGAGTGAACGTGGCGGCCGCGCCGCATCTCGGCTGATTCTCCGGTGGGTGACAGTAGCGGCAGCGCTGTTGTGCCATGGTACTCAATATCTTGGAGCGTCTGCATTGAGAGTGCGCGCGCCCGAGTCTGCGAAGTCGTGTAATTGCTCGTTCTTAACGCGTTTATTGCGTTTCTGAGCCTTTATCAGTCGACGCACCTGCTACGCGCCATGGTGCACGAGTGAATCTGCAGGCACGCTGAAATTGCGTCGATACATTCGCTGTGTCAAGAACCCGCCGACCCACACACACACAAAAAAAATGTCAATCGGAATTTGCACGCATCCGCCTAGCTTCTTACTCAATCAGCGCTTTGAGCTGCGTTACATAAATGGCTACTGGCGAACTACAAAGAGAGGAGAAGTATCAAAACGGTGATTAAATCACACGCTTGTTTTGTCGGCAGTCTCAACGATATCCCGAGCACAATGTTCCTCATATGAATGAGCCTACATGCGCTCGATTGTTTCATGAGAAACACGACTAATAAGTAACGTTGTCACAACATTAATTGGTGATGACTCTGTTTTATCATGCCAGTTTTGCGGAAGATAATAGTTATTGCTTTCCGAAAGGCTTAATACATAATAAACTTATTAAAACAACACACAAACATATTCATAAGTGCCGATTGTATATATAGCCCGTCTGTTGTCCTGCGTAAATGCATTTTAACCAGTTCTGATTTTGTATCAACAGCTTGAATTGTGCTGCTTTCCAAATATTATATTGGTGTAATGCCATTGCAAGCTAGGGAATTTATGATGATATTTGGTATTATAAGCGTAGTTCTATTATTAAGTATGAAAAGTGTAGACAGACAGTGGTGCATCTGTGATTGATTGATATGTGGGGTTTAACGTCCCAAAACCACTATATGATTATGAGAGACGCCGTAGTGGAGGGCTCCGCTACGGCGTCTCTCATAATCATATCTGTGGTATATATATATATATATATATATATATATATATATATATATATATATATATATATATATATATATATATATATATATATATATATATATATATATATATATATATATATATTGTCACGTAAGAGTGAGGGTATCCCGAAGACAGGAGACCGGGAGGCTCGTAGAAAAGAAGATCTGTTTATTTGGCGGACTTGCATCCACTAAAGGAAAGTAGACACATCGGCTTCGGGTGGCGAACAGCGTGTTCGACGGCCGTCGGGGAACAGAATGTCCCACTCGATTGCAAGGCGAGTTCACTATCCGAGATACAATCGTCGTAGCATCTGGGGCTATCTCGTAATCAACGAATGGTTGACGTGCGGGCCACGATCTTCGCAGATGAATCGCCGTGCATCCTGGACCACGATAAGGCCGCGTGCTGGCGGTATCGTCATGCGCAACACTATCCGCAATACGCTTCGCGGCAATATATATATTATGGCGACTGCGTTGTAACGAAATTTATTGGCAGTGAACTCGGGAACGAACAACCGCAACGGATCCGCACATGAAGCGCACGTTCAAAGACGATGATGACTGTCAGCCAGAACAGGTGATGATGATTGACTGCTCTCCAGATGAGGATGAAGCGCATATTAAATGCCTACACTAATTCCCCCCACGTGAAAGTGGCCATCCTGGGCGCTGCGGGCGGGTAGTCAAGGTGACGAGGAACGTCGTGCGAAAAGCTTCATGCGGGAAACGTGCACAATTTCGGTGCTGCGGTAACGGCGGTCAGTTGGCACGACAAGAGGCATCACACGATAGTTGACAGGGGAAGTCTGCTCTAAAACTACATATGAGCCGATGAATCGAGGCTGGAACTTGTTGCACAGACCAGGTGTGCGAATTGGTGCCAATAGCAGCACCTGGTCACCCGGTTGTAATGACACCACACGATGAGAGGTGTCGTAGACGGCCTTCCTTGCTTCTTGCGTAGCTTACGTGTTCATACGAGCGCACTGGCGGCACTGGACAAGGCGAGAATCATATTCTTCGCAAGAAGACGGTGATGGAGGGCCATTGCTGGTGAAGATGGAAACATGGATAAAAAAGTAGGTGAACGTCCGTAAACGAGATAAAACGGTGAGTAGCCGGTTGTGCGCTGAGCAGCGGTGTTGTAGGCGAAAATGAGGAACGGTAGAAGTTTATCCCAGTTTCTGTGATCCGGTTGAATGTACACGGTGATTATGTCGGCAAGGGTTTGATGAAATGGAGCTCGAATTCAGTATATTGGCGTGTCATACATCAAGGGCTATGACATCATGTGCTACACATGAATGTTGGGCAGGTACGAAGAAATCTGCATCAAGAAAGCGCGACGGAGGAGCCGAAGCGCATAGCAGTTCCTGCACGCGGCGCACGGCTCTTTCAGTACCATTCGACTACAGCGCCGCAGCTGCGGGCAACGCGGAAGGGATCAGGCGGCGAGGCGCGGTCATGCCACTCAACACTTCTAGTACAGTCTAACAACGCACGCCGCCGCAGGCAACCTTTATTAGTATTGTTCAGTCACTCTAGATGGCGTCAGCTATCACCTACTTCACTGCTATGACACCTTCACACCTCCAGCTACTATATAACGTTGAACATCTATCAATCAAAACTGCACTACTGAGTCGGAATGGTTTCGCTGCGATAGATTGTATGGTTTGGAGGCACATCTCGTGACCTGCGGCCTCATAAACGCATGGAAATGTTGCTATACTATATGAATCCGCAAGAAATAAATACAGCAAGCCTAACATGCACTCTTCGCGTGAGGACTCTGCAGTATCCGTGTCTTTCAGAATGAACGTCGCCTCGCTGGCCGAACCAGCGTTACTAGATTCTGCCAGTTCTCAAACTGCAGATCTCCGCCTGACGCCGTGCCGTTGCGCTCCGCGTGGGGGCGCGCGCGACGGAGTTTGCGCGCGACGGAGTTGGTAATGAGGGAGATAGGTTAGATTTTAGATTCAGTAAGGAAAAATCAGCAGTCATGATTTTCAATGACAGCGAAGGTAGTGAGCTTAGAATACAGGAGGTCACGGTAGAGATAACAGATAAATACAAATATCTGGGCGTATGGATACGCAATGGGACCGAGTATCTGAGGGAATACGAAATATACGTGACGACTAAAGGTAACAGGAATGCAGCAGTCATGAAAAATAGGGCACTGTGGAATTACAATAGGTATGATGTTGTGAGAGGAATATGGAAAGGGGTCATGGTTCCTGGGCTGACGTTCGGCAATGCGGTCTTGTGCATGAGATCAGAAGTTCAAGCAAGATTAGAAATTAAGCAACCTGGAATAGGTAGGCTTGCTTTAGGAGCTCACGGGAATACACCAAATCAGGGAGTACAAGGTGATATGGGATGGACATCATTTGAGGGCAGGGAAGCTAGCAGCAAGATAAAATTTGAGAAGCGATTGAGAGAAATGGGCGAAGAGCGTTGGGCTAGGAAGGTTTTCAGCTACTTGTACATGAAGAATGTCGATAGAAAATGGAGGAAGCGAACCAGGAAGTTGACTGGTAAATACATAGAAAACAGCAGGTGGCCAAACCAAAAAGAACTATCGGTTAAGAAGAAAGTGAAGGAAACGTAGACTGACATGTGGAGAATGGGCATGATTAAGAAGTCCGCACTGGAGATCTATCGAACTTTTAAGCAGGAAATTGCCAAGGAAAGGATCTATGATAATACTCGGGGTAGTTCTCTACTGTTTGAGGCCAGGACGGGAGTACTGCGAACCAAGGCATATCGGGCCAAATACGAAGGGGTAGACACAGTATGCAGTGCGTGTGGAGAGGAAGAAGAAACTGCCGAACACTTGATAATGTTCTGTAAAGGGCTTCACCCTATAGTTCAGGATGATGGCGCAGAGTTTTTCAAAGCACTGGGGTTTAGGGACCGGGAGGGCAAAATAAACTTTAGGCGGGTAGACTTAACTAGAAGGAGGCTATCTGATTGGTGGCTAAAGTCAAGGCACGAGTAAAAATTAAACTCTTCACTGCAAAGTACGAATCCTCAAAGTCACTTTTTAAGGAAAAAAAGAAATATAGTTTTTGGTTCATTAGGTATTACGGCCATATCTTACGGCCGTATTACGGCCACCGCCCGATCTAAAAGGTACAGCCATATCCATCCATCCATCCAGCCAGGCAAGTTGCGAAAAGCCGCGGCAGACACGGACGGCCCGAGAACCGTTGTGAACAGTCCGCTGCAATATGCTTGGT
Source organism: Rhipicephalus microplus (assembly GCF_013339725.1). Lineage (NCBI taxonomy): Eukaryota > Metazoa > Arthropoda > Arachnida > Ixodida > Ixodidae > Rhipicephalus > Rhipicephalus microplus. Next base: position 60,108,961 of record NC_051173.1, on the reverse strand, counting down.
TTCATTTTCGGCCATTGGCATGTGCCTACCAAGCTAGCGCAAAAGGGATAGAATTCTTATTACTCATAAATATCTTCTCTAAAGCGTCAGCAGGACGAATTATTCGAGACAGAAAATCGAGGACTGTGAAATCAATTTACCTTCATTGTGTTGTTTGCGGATGCTTTTTTTAGCCGCCAGTAATACGGATTGATGAAATAAAATTAAATAAGGATATAATCAGAAATCAAAATCCCGCTATAAAGCGGCTTTTCTAAAGACCAGATTTCTCGGCAAAGAGCTGCATATCGTGCGTCGTTTATTAATTCATGCATGGACCTGCATGAATAGCCGTGAATATTATTGTTACGGGTAACTTATTTAGTAAATTAAATACGATGCACCGTGCTCGGCGAACAAGATGGCGACAGTTCATAAACAACCAGCCACCAACGTCGTCTTTCTCTTTCTTGCAGCCAGGCTGTGCCGGCTGTTGCGTATCATAACCCCCCGGCGGTAGAAGCACCGTTTCGGTGCTTCAGCAACTCGGTTGCGGTAGAAGGAGGGTGATAAGGCTTGAGTCGAGCTATGTGCACGATATCACTCGAAGATGACGATGATGGCGTTGAATCGGCTGGAACGATCTCGTATGTAACGTCAGTCACCTGGCGAACGACGCGGTATGCTCCAGTGTAGCGTGACAGTATTTTTTCAGAAAGCCCCACACGCCGAGTGGGGGACAAGAGGAGGACAAGGGAACACGGTGAAAAGTGCACGTTTCGATGATGGGAATCGTATAGCTGTCTTTGACGCTCCTGTGAAGCCTGCAGGCGGCTGCGCGCGAGTTGGCGTGCGTGGTCGGCTCGCGTGATGACTTCGCCGGCATACTCAGTGACCGAGGGCAGCAAGGTGTCAAATGGTAGGGCGGGTTCTCGGCCATACAGAAGATAGAATGGTGAATAGCTGGCAGTGTCGTGACGTGACGAATTATATGCGAACGTCAAAAATGGCAAATGAACGTCCCAGTCCTGGTGGTCGGCCGCTACGTATTTAGAAAGCATGTCGGTTATGGTGCGGTTGAGGCACTCCGTAAGACCGTTCGTTCTCGGATGGTACGAAGTGGCAAACTTGTGCTTGGCAGAGCAAGAGCGCAGGATTTCATCAACGACAGCTGATAGGAAGGTCCGGCCCCGGTCAGTGAGAAGTTGGCGGGGAGTTCCGTGTACTAAAATATCATATACCAGAAAGTCCGCCACATCGGTTGCGCAACTCGTCGGAAGTGCTCGTGTGATAGCGTACCGTGTCGCATAGTCAGTGGCGACAGCGATCCATTTGTTGCCTGAGCTGGAGATCGGAAATGGGCCAAGCAGGTTGAGGCCAACTCGAAAAAAAGGTTCAATGGGAATGTCAATCGGCTGAAGGAATCCAGCTGGTAGGGAAGATGGCTTTTTGCGGCGCTGGCAGGGCTCACAAGCGGCGACGTAGCGTCGAACAGAGCGGGCAAGACCAGGCCAAAAGAAACGACGACGTACACGGTCATATGTGCGAGAGACACCCAAGTGCTCCGCCAAAGGAGCGTCATGAAGTTAATTGAGAACAGTCGCACGAAGATGTGCTGGTATGACGGGGAGCAAGTCATGGCCATATGGATCGAGGTTACGGCGGTACAGGATGCCGTCTTTTACCAGGAACATTTGTAGAGATGCGTCACGAGGCATTGACTCAAGCTTGTCAATGATGGTTCGCAGGGAAGCATCCCGGCGTTGTTCGTGGCCAAGGTTGAGTAGCTGCGTCACAGACAGAAGGTCTGGAAAGGTGTCAGTATGGGCAGCCTCTTCCACAGGGTAGCGTGATAAACAATCCGCATCTTGATGTGACCGCCCTGTTTTGTACGATACAGTGAACGTGTATTCTTGTAATCGTAGGGACCAACGAGCGAGGCGGATCTTTGCGTGAGGCCAACCAGCAGAGCGCGTGGTGGTCGGTGACTACCCGGAATGGACACCCGTATAAGTATGGGTGAAACTTGGCGACTGCCCACACAAGAGCGAGACACTCACGCTCCGTGATAGAATAGTTGCGCTCGGCTGTAGGTAGCAGTCGGCTTGCTTATGCTATAACACGGTCATATCCGCGTTGGTGTTGCAATAGCATTGCCCCGATGCCATGCCCACTAGCGTCAGTTCGAACTTCGGTTGGAGCTGATGGATCGAAATGAGCTAAAATCGGTGGTGTTGTAAGGAGTGTCGTGACCTGGGAAAAAGATGAGGCTTGATCAGCGCCCCAGAAAAACGGGGTATTCTTCTTCAGGAGGTTTGTGAGTGGGCGTGCAATGATGGCGAATTCCTTAACAAACCGCTGAAAGTAGGAGCACAAGCCCACAAAACTGCGAACGTCCTTTGTTGACTTCAGAACAGGAAAGTCCGTGACGGCGCGAATTTTCTCGGGATTCGGACGGACTCCTGCGGCATCGACGATGTGGCCAAGTACCGTTATTTGACGACGAGCAAAGTAGCATTTCGACGAGTTCAGTTGAAGTCCGGCTCGACGAAAAACTCGACGAAAAAGAATCGCCGATAAACGCTTGAGATGGGAGTTGAATGTGGGCGAGAAAACGATAACGTCGTCTAAATAACATAACCAGGATGACCATTTATACCCTTGGAGCAATGAGTTCACCATTCTTTCGAATGTGGCCGGCGCATTACTGCGACCAAAGGGCATAACTTTGAAGTGATAAAGCCCGTCAGGAGTGACGAATGCGGTCTTCTCACGGTCCATCTAGTCCACAGCGATCTGCCAATAGCCAGATCGAAGGTCGATAGTGAAAAAATACGTAGCACCGTAAAAACAGTCTAAGGCATCGTCGATTCTAGGCAACGGGTAAACATCTTTCTTCGTAGTTTTGTTGAGATGCCTATAATCTACACAAAAGCGCCATGTTTCAGTCTTCTTTCTGATCAGGAGGACAGGAGAAGCCCAAGGGCTACAAGAGGGCTCGATTATGTCTTTTGCAAGCATCTTTTCGACTTCCTGTCGTATGACTGTGCGCTCTGACGCGGAAACACAGTATGGACGTCAGTGAATGGGACTCGCGTCACCAGTATTGATGCGATGAGTAACAACACTCGTTCAGCTTAAAGCCGTGCTGGCGAAGTCAAAAATGTCACTATAGGACTCCAGGACGTGACGAAGGGCTTCCGCTTGATAAGGAGCGAAGTCTGATGGTACCATGTGGTCAACGTCGACGCCCGATGAACGTGATAAAGTTGGTTCATGGTCTGAGGTGCAGCAATCATCCACTCTGAAGTGTTCAACCGTATGGTCTTTTAGAGGAGTCATTTCGGCCAGGGAGATACCTTGTGGAAGAATTTGCGCAGTGAGGGCAAAATTGACAATAGGAAGGCATGTGCGGTTTTCAACGATTGTCAAAATGGTGTGCAGAACAGCGACGCCATGCGTAAGCATCACGACATAAATTGGTGCCACCATGTAATCGCCGTCAGGTACAGGTGGTGTAGAGAAGAGGTCGATATATGTCACACAGTTAGGCGGAAGGCGCGCGAAATCAATGCAGCAAAGGCGACTTTGGGGTGGGTTAGTCAGATCAGAAAGTAGAGGCATTTCAAGGTCAAGACAGCGGCTGAACAATCTATAAGGGCCGAGTGAGTGGTTAGAAAATCCATGCCTAGAATTACTTCATGAGGGCAATTTTCTATAATGGTGAAAAGAACAGTAGTGGTTCTATCGGCGATACTCACACGGGCAGAGCACATGCCAATAATTGCGGCAGTTCCTCCATCGGCGACTCGAACGGCTCGGTTCAAGGTGGGTGTGATAACTTTCTTTAGGCGGTGACAAAGAGCAGCACTCATTATGGACACATGCGCGCTGGTATCGATCAACGCGCGCACAGGTACATTGTCTAAAGTAACGTTCAACAGATTCCGGGTGGTCGGTAATGTTAAACGAGGATTTCTTGCAAAGGTCGTCGTCAATGCAGCTTCACCTCTAGAAGCTGCACTGCCTGGTTTTCCGGTCGGGGGCGCTGCGAATAGGTCGGAGAGGCAGAACGGCATTGTGGGGGCGAACGAGATTGACGGCGAGCAGGGGATGGTGAGTGGTCGTAGGGAGGTCTCGTCAGAGGTGCGGCAGAATCAGAGGACGTGGTCGGCATAGGGGAATCAAAATCAAATGTCGATGACGACTGGTGGACAGAAGTGGCCTGGGTAGGAGGCCCATAGTGTGCCGGCGGAGCCCAGTGATTGCGGCAGTGGCGAGCAATATGACCGACAAGTCGGCAGTTAAAGCATATGGGCCTGTCGTCCAGTGTACGCCATTCGGACAAATTGCGCTGTCGAGAGTAGTTGGAACCAAATCGAGGAGCGGAGGAACGACGATAAAAAGGCTCGGCCGAGTAGACTGGTTCAAGGGGGTGTAGGCCGACGTTCGATAATTCTTGGCGAACGACGGCTTGTATCAGTGAGATAGTGGTCGGTGAAGCATCAGGCGTTGGAAATGGAGTAGCTACTGGTTGGGCTGCCTCGACCTCGCGACGAATGATGCGGCTGAGGTTGTCACATCGGGGAACAGGGCGGGCGGTGTCATCACAAGAAGAAGTAGCAGCTGTAATCGGCAGGCGCATGATGCCGTGGGTGATGCGATGGGCTTTAGCCTGTTCTAGACGGCGGCATTCTGTCAGGATCGCGTCGACGCTCGTGACATTATTAAAAACCAGCAGGTTGAAGGCATCGTCAGCAATCCCTTTGAGGAGGTGATTAATTTTTTTCTTCTTCTGACATGCGCTGGTCGACCTTGCAACAGAGCGCCAAGACGTCAAGAATGTATGAGACGTACGATTCAGTAGACGTCTGGGCGCGAGTGGCTAGAGTCTTCTTGGCAGCGAGCTGACGACCAGATGAATCGCCGAAAAGATCACGGATTTTCGATTTGAAAAGATCCCAGCTTGTGATTTCGGCTTCGTTGGTTTCGAACCATGTCCGCGGCGTGCCATCGAGGTAAAAAACAACATTGGCGAGCATGAGCATGGGATCCCAGCGGTGGGTAGCCCTGACTCGCTCGCACCAGTGCAGCCAGGAGTCAACGTCGATGGTACCGTCAGCGGAGAAATTTCCAGGATCCCGCAGGGGTGGCAGTGTGACGTAGGTTGTCGACTCGGATCAAGAGACCGGTGGGGATGAGGCACTGGCAGTTGAAGTAGCCGAAGAGTCCCCGGTGTTGCGACCGCTGCGCGTCTCCATCGAGGTACGGAAGTCGTCCACCTCCACCAATAACGTTACGGGTAACTTATTTAATAAATTAAATACGATGCACCGTGCTCGGCGAACAAGATGGCGACAGTTCATAAACAACCAGCCACCAACGTCGTCTTTCTCTTTCTTGCAGCCAGGCTGTGCCGGCTGTTGTGTGTCATTATTTTGAACTGAAGCCTGCGTTGGCCTTGTCTCATTGCGGCAAAGAAAGTAGCGCGAAAAGGATCAAGAGGCGTGGTGTTGACATTGCATCCACAATCGCGAGGGCTTCCAGAACCTAACGTAATTTACTGCCAGCGGTGACCGTCTAACTTAATTTCTCACGAGCTATTCAGCGCTGATCTTGTATCCACTCGCATGGCTCATTCCGATGCACGCAGGATCAGTCACGCTCGTCGACTTAGCTGGTCAGTCGCGCGCGTTGGTGATGGTTACTTTTGCTTTATTTCGTGTTTTTGTGGTGATTCATAAAAACCGTGAACAAAGCTGTAAGGAAGCTGTACTTCACTGCATGTACTACTCGTGGGCCAGAATGCAAGTATGTTTCTGTGGGAGGGACGTTAGCCGGACGGTTAGGCCTAGTCGCATTAGATTCCTTGTGGAGAAATAAATGCACGCCTTGTCTTGCGTTCAGAGTGCTCTCACAATTTGCTTGTCTCTTTCTCTCTCTCGTAATCAGTTTATACACTTCCACGTGGTACATGCCCGCTAAACAGAGCGTGGGCACCACTTATTCGTATAGAATAGAGAATAAAATTTATAAACACGAGTGTAGGACAGTTTCGTAGGAGATGTATATTTTTTTAATAGTAACGTTATTTGTTGCTAATGATTAGTCAATAGATAAACAACATATCTTGTCAAACCAAGCAAAAAGAAATGGGAGGTTGATTAAGACTTGTGGCAAAAGAGAGTCTCAAAATGCAATGCTGCTGAAGTGTTTTCAAACAATGAATTCCCCCGTGAAATGGCACTCACTTAGCGCTGAGAATGAGGCTCAAAGTCTGTGTATGAATCCAGCAACACAAAAAAACGCACTAGGAATACTTATGCACTCCGGTAAGACGTCTTGCAGACGAAATCCATCTCTTTTTTTTTTTTCTTGTCAGTCGATGTATATTGAACCTGCCGCGCCTCCCTGCGAAAACTTTCTGCGTTTAACGCAGTTTTACACAGCCTCTAATATCGGAGGCACGCTGCTTGTTTCGCATTGCCTCAGTGACTCTACTACTTTGATCAAGCTACGTTGTTCGGTGACGTCTTCGTCATGTGACGTAGCGATGGCATCATTAGGGGATTCATGGCATCGCTATGTGTCAAATGGTGACGTCATCATGTGATGATGTATTGCACGAGTCGTCCCCGACGCCCACGTTCAAAATTTTAAGCTCTCGCCTTAAAAAACTAATTGTATTTATTAAAGTACTTTCTTTACTGCGATGTTTGTCTTACGTAAGAGATGGTTGACCAGGCGCACGAACGGCTGCGCTTACGCGAATTGTCCTCCTTGAGTGAGCACCGAAGTGCTTACGTACTAAAATGCCTTTGTAGGAGATGTAAAGGCGATACGGATGATTGTATCCGTAAGGATAACTAATACTTTCAGAATATTTATTGACAAGGTCTGGTTTCGGTGATCGCGGGATACGGCTACTGTGAGGGCATTCCAGACGATGAGGTACGTTAAAAAGAACACGAAACACCTCGCCGATGCCTCCAGCGAGAAGTGCTACAGGAAAATCTGAAATGCATGCATCCAGTATCTAAACTTTATGCTTAGGCATCACTTTCACCACTCCTGAAGGATGATATGCCTGAGCCGTTTATTCATTCATTCATTCATTCATTCATTCATTCATTCATTCATTCATTCATTCTTGTGGCTACCAATGCCTCTTCAGAAGAATCTGCAGCGCTCTTGGTGTAGGACTCCTAGCAGACATTTCAGCGGCACCATTGTCAGTACTTTCTTTACCTTCAAGTCATTGGTTTAAAGGATGGAATAGAAAGTCAAGTTCTTATTGCAGTGCTTCTTAATGTCTAGGTTCCGAGCAAAGCTATTTCAACAAGCGGCCGAAATCTTTAATGCAACCAGATCGAGCAAGAAGGCTCCTGAGTGTGACTCAATCAAGGTGTGCGCTTCTCAATTTGGTTCTATCAACAAAGATTACTTGATCACTTCGAGCCTTTCCTCCCCTATTGATGAGGTGGGCTAGAGCTTGTACCTCTGTGACACAACAATGCGTATTTTGTTTTTTTATTTAGAAACATGTCCTTTTTGTGAGCGCGAGAGCACACTGTACCCAGAGGTGAATGCAAAACATCACCCTACACTGTGAGTGACCCCCCCCCCCCCTTGTTTGTTCACATAGCCTTACTGTTTATTTAAGTTTAATCAGCTCGATGTCATGAATGTCCTGTCCTTGTTGTACAATTTTGCATTGTACGTCAATGCATATGCAATAAGTTCTTTTCGCTGTATATAACAGCTTGCATTGTATATATGCATTGTTCACCCTTGTCCATTTTGCTGTGTGCACATAAGTTGTGTACGATATATTCTGAAATAATATTCTCTTAAATGAGTACCATACTTGGTCCGCCTACCAGTAAAATGGGGAGGGTTCAGTATGCTAAACCTCGATGTAATGTGCCGCATGTTGGCTCTCAAAAGCCCCTGGGCACTCTTAGAGAGCTCATCGTATTGAGGCAGGCCACTCGTAGTGTATCTGCTAGGTAGCTTCAGAAGGTTTTTTGGCTTAACAAACGAAAAGGGACTAGCTGCTGAATAGCCACTGGCGTATTACACGCATGTGGTAAAGTTTTTGCAACAATGGCGAAATGATTTTCAAGTCCAAGAACTGATGAAAATGTCTCCCACTGACATGAGTGAACAAACAGCTTTGAGAAGTCTAACTGAGGAACAGCGCCGGAAATGCCGCGCGAAAAGACGTTGGATGCTTACAACTACGTCCCTCCCCTCCGAAGTCCGTGACCTAAACTGGCTTGGGGAATGAGAGGCTTTACCGACCGCCTTGCGGCGTGGGGCGTGGTGCCCTCCGCCACATGCCCGCAATGCGGCCGCGTCGAAACGCTGAACCATGTCTTTCATGAATGTATAGTAGCGCGCACCTTTTGGCGCATGGTTACCAGTATGTTCCAAATAAGTATGGAGTGGAAGTCTAGCCACAGGGATAACTTTGTAGAACTCTTAATGGCTATCGGAGTCTTCGTCCTATGGAAGCGGAGGGAACTGGCCCGTCTGAGGGGACGCCCTCAGAGAGCCATGTTTCCTCTGTTACATCGGCTAAAGAACGTAATGCTTATGCACCTCAACGCAAAACTAGTCATGCTGGGAGAGGAGGCTTTCCTCCGACGCTGGTCTACGCGATTCCTTATTGTAAAAAACAACAGAGTGTCCATGCCTTTCCTCCCCTATTGAGGAAGTGGGCTAGAGCTTGTACCACTGTGACATTACATTATGTATTTTTCTTTTCTTCTTTAGAAGCATGTCTTTTTTGTGTAATATTGTTCTTAAGCGTGAGAGCAAACTGTCCTCACAGGTGAATGCAAAAACATCACCCTCCACTATGAATCACCCCCCCCTTGTTTGTTCATATAGCATTCCTGTTTATTTAAGTGTAGTCATCTCAATGGTCATGAGTGTCCTGTCTCTGTCGTACAATTTTTGCATTGTACATCACTGCATACGCAAATAAGTTCTTTTCGCTGTATATAACAGCTTGCATTGTACATACGCATTGGTCACCATTGTCCATTTTTCTGTGTGCACATAAACTATGTAAGATATATCCGGAAATAAAATTCTCTTAAACCATCGTGTACCGTACTTGAAGTAGCCTTTCGCTCATATTCTAAGTGTGAGGGCCACGGAACGGCTTTATGCTCTCCCATAGTAGAGTACCTAGTACTCTAAATCGTTACTCCTTTTTTTCTAAACAAAAGAGCTAAAGCTGATAAGGTTTTAGCAGGACGGCTCAGTGCTCTCCCATATATAGTTGAGTAAGAAGTACTCGAAATTGTTAAACATTTTTTTCTAAACACACTCAGAATCATTAACCACATTTTCCAAACACACAGTCTTCTCGAGACCTAGAATCCACGGCTTCAGAAGCACAAGGGCTGAGTCCCACGGGACGTCTTTATGCTCTTCTTTGGTAAAGTTCCAAGTACTCTAAATCATTAACCACTTCTTCTAAACATACATATGTACGTACATGCGTAAACAGATCTTTTTGTAACAATTTTTGGTGGGTCTTTGCATGTTGTATTCCGTCGCAATGTTCTGTTGGATTGTAATTGAAGTTCACTGTTCGCGAGAATAACTTTCTGTGAACGGAAGAAGCGTAACTCTGTGACAAGGAAGGCTTTCAGCTCTCCCATAGTAGAGTACCAAGAACTCTAAATAGTTAACTAATGTTTTCGAAACACCATTTAAGATGTTCAATAAAGTTTTCTGGCACTGATTTTTTCGAGTGTTAGGCCCACGGGACCGCTTTCAGGTACAGAGCAAAGCTTTTTTATGAAGCGGCCAAAATTTTTAATGCAAACAGATATAGTACGGAGGCTCCTCAATGTGACTCAATCAAGGTTCATAAAAAAGTACCAAGTACTTTAAATTGATAATCACTTTTTTAAACACAAAGAGCGGGCTCTCCTTCAGAGCGGGTGAACTGTTGATGTTCAGTGTACGACTGTATGCTGCGTGAACTCGTTCACGGCATAATATTTGTCAGAAGGGCCTCATCAACTGTGAGGCCCATGGGACGGCTTTAAGCGTTCCCATAGATTTAAGCTCTTTTATAGCAGAGTACCAAGTACTCATAATTGTTAGCCACTTTTTCTAAACAAGTATACCTTCATGCGGGGATGTCGACAGTTCCGATACCATGGCGTCTAGACTTCAGCGCTCTGCAGGACTTCCAGTCTGGGGAATAATTGTCCCGAGCATTAGGTGCATCCCTCGTCGGTATGGATATAGCTGATTGGAAATACCTCCAAGAGCAATGGCGTCACCATTGCATTCGTCGGGCAGGGCACTCCATGCCCATGTGTCTAAGGACTCCAGTTTTAATTCGAAAAATGCGCATTGCCGACCATGATCTCATCGCATCTGCCGTTATGCGTGTACTGCAAGAGGAGCTCGTTCAACGATACCAACGTACTATGCGTGCTTCCTCGCTCGCAGCTGCAGCTTGGCGCTGTAGACGTGCACCGTGTGCGCACTCTGAGGTGTTCAGATATGCACGCAAAGCTCTACTTCATCCGCCAGACTCGCCTGCACAGTCGCTATACCCTACTGCACCAGCTGCTGCTGATACACGTGACTTTCAGGCGTTCACTCAACACTTTCAGTAATGGCTCATCTGTTGCTAGTGTCAGTTACGCAGAATTCTTTTCTTCGCATCCCCTGCAGAAAGACTTACCACACGATTCCAACATGTCATATTACGTTCTGCTAACACCGCCATCAGTTGATGAAATAAAGGGTGCAGTAGACGCAATGAAAAAAAAATTCAGCCCCCGGGCCTGATGGACTCCCCGTATAGTTTTATGTACTGTTCTGGTGTATGATTGGTCCATTTATGTCACACGTCATACGCAAGTGTTTCCGAGATATTACCTTCCCAACCTCTTTCCACAGAGGCAGTGTAACACTAGTCCCCAAGGAAGACCAAATGTCCACTTGACCAGAATATTGGCGCCCTATTACCCTGTATAATGTTGAATACAAGCTCTTGGCCAACATGCTGGTAGGCCGTATCAGTCTGTATCTTGCGGGTGTAAACGCTGCCCACCAGGTATGTTCTGTTCTAGGCTGAGAAATACACACATATACGGGGTTAACACGCGAGATCATTCAATACACCACTGCCCGATGTGTGTAAGGCTGTTTGTTTCCTCAGATCAGGAAAAGCTTTTTGATTTCATTGAACATGGCTATTCACGAAATGTTTTACAAGCATTCGGATTCCCGGACAGGCTCATTCACGTGATGTAAACAAATTCATAAAGTATTCTTTACCTAGATTTTCATGAGAGTCACCCCTTTCAAGTGACGCGTGGGGTCTACTAATGGTGTCCCCAGTTTTTTTTATCCTTGAATCTGAACCCTTCTTAAGGGCCGGCGAATGTGACCCACAGATTCGCGGCTTACCCCTACCTGGTAACACTCGAGCAAAAGTCTCTGCACATGCAGATGATATCACTCTATAACTCCATAATGAAGAGTCACTACAGCATGGTGTTTATACTTTTCCTCGTTTCGGCACCATCTCTGGTGTAAGGTGAAACTTTTCTAAAAGCCAATATTTTTTTATTGGCAACTCCAACGGTAGTATCAGCATCACGTCGCCTACACAATGGTCTTCTAACATTACAATATTGGGTGACACTTTCACTACATTTAGTGTACACGACAGCATATGGTCATCCATTGCATAAACTCTATAAAGTGGCGTAAAACCTTCCAGAAACTTCGACTTCACCCTCTTAGAACGTCAGTGCTTATTTCAGTCGGTTTACCTCGACAAACATTAGTATCTCTGTCGTACTGTAAAACCTTCACTCCACGTCTAAAAGAAATTGGCAGATCCCACGTACTGTGGGAATCGACTATATGCGAAGCATGAATTAGGAAGGTAGATATGTCACTTTAAAGGCAGCACAACATTATGAGGCGGACGTACATTATGCCGTACATGACTTCCGTGCCATGATTATCATGTTTGCATGTGTCCTTTACCTTCGTCGTTTATTAACGTTCACGTGATACAAGATTTAGCATAACGTGACGTGATATGTAAAGCTAGCAAACAGCTGCGAGCATGCTAAAAGCGTAGCAAGTAGTCATGTTTTAAATTACACGCGTGCCATGATTAAACGTGTCAATGTGTGCTTGGACGTTTTAATGTTTGGCCGTCTCATTTATCTTCCTCATCTATTTACGTCCCGTAATCGAAAGCTTGGTATATGTGAAGCTAGCGAAGCAACCATGAGCGCACCATGAGCATTGTGTGTAGTCATGACATATCGTAACCTGAAAATCATGACATATATGTCATGATTTCCACGTTGGGTTCTGTCACTCATGTTCGTCATATAGTAATGTCATACCATACCAGTTTTGCAAAATGTCATTTGAACGAAACCACCACAAGAGCAGCAAGACCATGAAATGTAAATCATGACATTGATGACATACATGTCATGATTTTCATGTTTTGATTAGACAATTATTTTGTGATACAGGCATCTTATGCCATACCAATTTTGGTACTGATACCAGTATTGAGACGTCCACGAGAGGTCAAAGTCGTAGGCGGTTATATAGATAGATAGATAGATAGATAGATAGATAGATAGATAGATAGATAGATAGATAGATAGATAGATAGATAGATAGATAGATAGATAGATAGATAGATAGATAGATAGATAGATAGATAGATAGATAGATAGATAGATAGATAGATAGATAGATAGATAGATAGATAGATAGATAGATAGATAGATACGCTCAAAGTTGCTGAAGTTCGCTAAGAAATGATTCGCATTTAAAAGTTCATAGCTTCATCTGTTCATTTTTTTGGTCTGGTGGCACATAATTGTTATCTCGTCCGGCGTTGGCTAAACTACGAGATCAAGGCGATTATGCATTCCCTGACGTTTCCATCACGGCTTCTACCTTGTCCCTGCACACTTCATTGCAAATATTAAGCAATAAAACCCGCTCAGACAATAGCTCGCTACTGTCTGGGACCAGTGTTTCGCGTCTTCTTAACGGATAGCCAAATTAACCGTGGTCTCCAATCACCTAATTTGTCTTCTTTGTATCGAGTCTTCCTGGTTTGGAGGCTACGTGCCCAGAAATAGAGGTCACTGACTCTGAAGTGGTAGACACAATGACCACCCTTCAGCGGGCCTTGGTGTCTTAGCATCGTCCATCTACAATTAGCCGCTCATGGAAACTTATAGATGCAGCTGCGTTGCCAGGTAATCTTCGTGACTTTGTTTGGTGCTTGAACTGGGGTTCGCTCCCCACTCGAGATTGGTTGCAACGATTGCAGGTGGTACTCACCTCCACTAGCCCCAACTGCTTTATGGTTGAGGTCAAGACAGGCGACAATTGAATTTGTAGTGGCTTGCCTTTCTGACGTTTGGTCCATTCTGATTTTCGAGGACAGGGAGTGCGAACATTCGTGTCCGGCGGCAACTTCCACATGGACACTTCCTGGATCTTTTATTAGTTGCGGGGCTGTTAAGCTTTGGTGAAGCCGATGCGAGGGCGTGGCTGAGAATTGCCGTTGGCGTGCCTTGTGGCCGATACTGGGGCGAATGGGACGAGGGAACCTCACGTTCCTCTCTGAGGAGCTTTTTTCCTAGGGTAGCACGAGTTCTTCAGGCATTGGTCGTGCTCCTTTGTCAATGTACATTATGAAGGGGTACAACTAATTTTTCAACCAACGTGGTGCTAAACAGTGCTCGTCCAGTATTTACTCATGGTTCGTTCGTAACAAATTGTGTTTCATTGCATTTATTGTATCCTTGTGCAATAGTAGTCATTGTGTTATGACATCCTATTCTGTTCTCTTGTACATGCATGTCACGTCTGCCATGTAATTTGAACTTTGCAGAGGCGTCTGCTTACGCAGGCGTTTGGTGTGTGGCGACACCACGGACCCGAGCTAATGGTTCGGGGGGGGGGGGGGTTCGACTCTATGCCACGCCTATCCGTGCGTGGCTGTGCCATGTCCGGGGAAAAGGGGATCCGGGGGGCTGAGCGGACGCCAGGTGACTGGACCTTTAAGGCCCCCCGGCAGAGGCAACACACCCTTTTGGCCCCGACTTCACGTAGACGGCACCCCGGGCCTGACCCACCCAGGGGAAATCGGCAGTCGCCTTTTTTTTCTTTCCCTCCTTACATCTTCGTCTTTCTCTCACACTTTTTATCTGTCCTGTAAGCTTCCTTTTTCCGTTTACTTCCAAATTTCCTGGCTATAAAGGTTAACCTTGTGTGGATTCCCAGTCTTGGCTATTCCATGTTAGGGTATAGCAGCGCTGTACAGCCGGCGTCGACAGGAGTTGTCCAGCATCTCCTGCCACGTCCCCTGGTTGGGCTCGGTGGTGAGTGGCTGGCGTCGCTACTGAACTTTGTAGTCTAATTATGGCAAATGCTCCCCCCCCCTTCCTGATCCCTCCCTGAAAAGGTGGCGTACCGAAGACAAATTCGTGCTCGATACACCAAAACCGACCTTCCCAAAGTACCACGTTATTCATAGCCAGAACGAAAAGAAGACAGTACGTTCGATTTCCTCTTTTCTCGTGTCGAAAACTCTCACCGAAGCGATAGACTCAGGTTATGAAGTGACAAAGTAGGAAAGTGGAGATCTCCTTCTGGAAGTTGGTGACAAAGCTCAATACGAAAAACTATCCAATATCCAAACATATGGGGACACTCTTGTTTATGTGGGCCCACAAAGGTCTATGAACATAATCCATGGGGTAATATCTGATGATGATCTAATCAATCTGAGTGAAAGCGAACTGTTAGAAGGATGGCAAGATGAAAACGTTGTGAAGGTACAGAGAACAATGATCAGGCGTGACAACCAACAGACCCCTACAAAGCAGGTAATAATTACCTTCGGAACCAATGACCTACCAGAATCAATTGAAACTGGCTATTGTAAGCTCCATGTAGGAACATACATTCCCAATCCTCGTCTATGTTTTATGTGTGAATGTTTCGAACATGGATCGCAGAGTTGCAGATGGCGCGCCACTCATACAAAGTGTGCATCCATGCAACACATGTCCGACAACTGCACCTCAGAAACAACTCATTGTTCTGTGAAGAAGATCACGCTGCCTACTCACGATCATGCCCCACATGAAAAAAATAGAAACAAATAGTAAAACTTAAGGTCAAATTTATTCTGTCTTTCCAAGAATCATGTCAATGGTTCGCACTACACAACCAGTCTTTTCCCTCCTTTTCAAAACAGAGTGGAGCCGCAGTAGTGCCACCAGCACCCCCGGCTGGAGCAGCCTGTACTGCTCCACCATCAGACAAACAGGGTTGGCAGACCCCCTTGTTTGCTGGACCTCAGACCACTGCAAGCACAGTTAGGTCTGAAAGTTATGTGAACGTCCCTGCCGAGCAGGCACCATCCACCACACAAGAGGTGAATACAAGCCCCACTCCTCTGGCGCCTCAGACGCCGAAGGATAAACGCAAATCTTTGGAGTGCACCAAGAAAGAAAAACCCCAAATCACAGGGCCGCCAAAAGGCCCTGTAACCTAACGCAACACTTTTGTACGCACAGCACCACACAACATTAAAATGACACAAATACTACAGTGGAACGTCAGAGGACTGCTGAGAAACGTCGACGATATCCAGGAACTTTTACACAAACATACACCTAGAGTGCTCTGCGTACAAGAGACACACCTAAAACCTAAACACATCAACTTTTTATGTCATTGCGTTATTTTTCGGAAGGACGGAAATTATGTCATTGTGTCATCCGGTGGTGTTGCCATTATAGTCAATCAAGGAATTGCATGCACACGCCTACCACTACAAACATTCCTTGAGGCGGTGGCTGTTCGAGCAGTTCTTTCAAATAAGCTCGTCATCATCTGCTCACTCTACATACCTCCACAACACCGTCTTGAGAACCATTAATTCTAGTCCTATTAGACGAACTTCCAGAACCCTACCTTGTCCTAGGAGACTTTAATGTGCATGGTAGCCTCTGGCGTGACTCTCGCTGCGATGCGCGATGTGCGAGGTCGCTTGATTGAACAGTTCGTTTTTCTTTCGGTGCGTGCTTTCTGAATCAAAAAGAGCCAACATAATACAGCATCCCTAACAACAAGTACTCAGCAATAGACCTCAGCATAACGTCTTCATCACTCCTGCTTCTACTTAAATGAGAAGTAATTATTATTCCACATGGTAGGGAGAATTTTTCTATTATTATCAGCACACCAATAACAAATACATGTCCTGCACAGATTCTCAAATGGCTCACCGACAAAGCCGATTGGGAACAGTTTCGAAAAATGACTATTATCTTGGACTGACATGGGGCGTTAAGCATGGAGGATGCAGTGTTACTTCACAGCTCTCTTGGTTGAAGCAGCAACGAAATGTATTCCACAAACATGTGGACAGTCAGGCAAACGACCAATCCTATGCTGGAATGAAGTGTGCTGTAATAATCGTTAAAAACAAAATAATGCATGGTAGTTGCTTAAAGACTCGCCTAAAGTCGAGTATCTTGTACACTTTAAGATCATCAAGTCGCCCGGAAAGAGGACATGCTGACAGGCGAGAATAGAAAGTTGGCACGAGTTTTCATCAGGCATTAGGTCATGCACAGATGAGGCGAGATTCTGGAACATGGTTGGTAAGATGGCAGGACGACAAGCACATTCACTTCCTCCAGTGAACACACAAGGGTGGAGTTTGGAAGACCAGGCTAACACTCTCGGAGCACACTTCAAACAGGTCTCCAGCTCATCACACTATAGCGAAGCGTTCCGACGATATAAAACCAGAATAGAAAAACAGTGATTAGAGCACAAACCCACAACACACGAGGCATACAATGAAACTTTCGGTTTGGCTGAACTACAAGCCTCATTTACCTGCTGCAATAAGTCTACCCCAGGCCCTAACCGTGTGGCATACATAATGTTAAAACACCGGCCCATGCACCGAAGCCCAGAAAGCTCTCCTTTCTCTGTATGTTGTGATATGGTATTCCGGCGAGCTACCCTCAGCCTGGAAGGAAGCTATTGTTTTCCCAATTCTAAAACAAGGCAAGGACCCAGCCTCAG